>JAECUM010008932.1:0-27082 GCA_016617855.1 Megalonaias nervosa
TGTATGTATGTATGGGTGTGTGTGTGTCTGGTTGTATGTATGTATGGGTGTGTGTGTGTCTGGTTGTATGTATGTATGGGTGTGTGTGTGTCTGGTTGTATGTATGTATGGGTGTGTGTGTGTCTGGTTGTATGTATGTATGGGTGTGTGTGTGTCTGGTTGTATGTATGTATGGGTGTGTGTGTGTCTGGTTGTATGTATGTATGGGTGTGTGTGTGTCTGGTTGTATGTATGGTTGTATGTATGTATGTATCCTAATCTTTGGAGAAATTTTAGTTTAAGATTATTGATGTATTTATTTAGACGTTACATATAGTGTTTGAGCACAATGGCAATTTTCGTATTAGAACCTGAAATCACCTTGCGATGTATAAACAAATTAAAGGCTTTGAGATGACGATGCGCCTATAAATGCACCAAAACGCACGAGAAACACACAGACGAGTTTCAAACGTTGCAGCGAGTTGGGTTGATTTTTTGGGGGTGGGTGGGGGTGTTGGGTGTTGAAAGACTGAACCATAGATACATAGGAAACATTTGAGTAGATCGCGTCTAACGTTTGGGATAGGTCAAGATGATTTTTCAAGATGTTTATGACAAAAACGCGAGACGATAAATTGCATGGACAAAAAACGAAGTGAGTGGGTTTTTCTATATAAAAAAATCGAACGAGAAATGAAAGTATCGTTTTTAATATTTATAAGCCGCGGTGGTAATTTTTTATTGCGTTATACTTCAGGGAAAGGGTGAAAGTCAATATGAAATACTTCTACATTACTTATTAACTTGGAACGTGCGTACACCTGATTTGGTTTTATTCATTCCGTCTACAAATATAAAAGAAATGGAAAATTATGTGTCGGCCTGTTTAGGGAGGTTATTCAGTGGGTGAAGAAGAGTGTGATTCAAGTAAAACGAGTACGTAATACAAAAAGGCTTTTTACGTATATGAAATATGAACTAATAATCGACACATTCGGAAGATTTCCTCTCACTGAAAAAAGCGATCCCCCGTCTTGTCATTTCGTTAAGCTAACGTCATCAACGTAAGACGGGCTTCAGAGTTTACGTTACTCAGGTTCAAACGATTGCTTCACAGACCTGTTAAGGGCAAATCAATGAGAAAACTTGGCAAATACATGAATTAACATTTAATAAATTGGTGTCTACTTCATTGGATTCATGCAAAATTTATATCTAATTGAAACACTCCATTTTCATTTGGTTTTTGAGCACACTTACAATAAATATACCTTTTCTAAATGTAAATATAACAAATCAAAACAAAAACTTATTTACACATTGTCCTATTTCCAAATGCAAGAAAATGAATTGATCAAGTAATGCCGAAAATGGGAGAATTTATTTAATTTTTTATAAGTTAAAAAATATAGATTGAAGTAATAGGTTGATTTTGGCTACCTCTGAACTGATATTGTTACAAGTACACCATGTCGATGATTCACTTTGAACTATACAAGATATTTCATGGATCCGTTGCTAAGTAACTAATTCAAATACTACATGTATTACACATTAGAGGAAGATATATCCATTTAATTTAGACAAATATTTTTGCAGGTCTGCAAAAACTTGGAATAGCTGTGGCTTTCATCAACTTCAACATTCGAATGAAGCCTTTAGTTCACTCCATCAGGGCCTGTGGCGCAAAGGTGCTAATCGTCGGCCAAGGTATGTTCGTTTTTGGCATCATTATTTTCCTGATGTCAGATAATATTTATGAAGATAAGTATTGTGACCTTAACAAATTCGATATACTCATGGGTCTTTGCGGTGAGAGAAAGGCAGAGTAGTTTAAAAATAGAGCTTGTTACAAGGTAATCAAGCGTCATTCATAAAAAGCCGAAACTAACATTTTACCGAGCCAATATTTATGAATCAGCCTGTTGTGTACTTGACCAATTGTTCTGTGTGTGTGTGTGTGTGTGTGTGTGTGTGTGTGTGTTTAAATTATCTACAAAGAACAATTAGTTTGAAAACGGTGGTGTTTACAAGGTAGTGAAACGTTACTCGGATAATGCCGAAACAAAAGTGCACATACTACAAATGGTTTATTATGCAGTTTTATAAATCGTGGTTTTCCTTAGAAGTCTTTTGTTTTCATTTACTACGATTGTGCACAATTATTTAAATGTTGTGATATATCATCAACAGTTGAGATCATTTGTATCATTCCGATTCGTTGTCAGAGACAGTATTTTTAACAGGCGATGAAATATTACAAGCGGTTGAAGACGTCAGGTCAGATTTGAAAGACCTGCCAATTTTAGTCCAGGGTACGTCACTCTTCGGCCAAGGCTACACTCGATTTGATGAACTTATGCAACAGACAATTCCCGCTGGTGTGTATAAAGGAGTTAGGACCGATGTTAATCCTCTTCTGCCATGTTGTTACATTTTCACTTCTGGAACGACCGGTAAGTGTCACTAAATTATAATCTGTTAGACTTTCATAAATTTTTAATAAGACCAGCATACTTAAACCTTTAAAACTATACAGCATCAGCATTGCTGAATTAAGCAGTGATGTGGATTGGATAATAAATATCCTGGATTTATTTTTATCACACGATATCTTAAAAGTGATAAGTTTCTTTTTCCTTTGTTTTTCCACCTGTGACATAAACTGGGACATAAACATTGATCGTCCAACAGAAGGGTATAATGGATTTGAAAAACCGTGGATGGCAGTTTAAGAATCAGTATCTTTCTGTTCTACTTTCTCAGGACTTCCAAAGCCTTGCATCGTCTCCCAAGCCAAGGCGATCGGGTTTTCTGGTTTCCTACTCCTTGCTAATTATACAGACAAAGACATCTTGTACACTCCGTTGCCCCTGTATCACAGTGCTGGCGGGGCAGTTGGGTTGATGGGAACGATTGGATCAGGTTTGCTTTTAGTTTGTGTCCCAGACTTCGTTCTTCCAGTAGTAATTTATAAAACAATACATGCAATGTTCTAAACTTTCATCATCTGAGAAAGTGTACAAAACTACTATGTATATGAAATGAAGAGAACAAAAATCTATACCTGAAAAGGCCATATTTAGTTTGAAATATTTATCTTGACATTAACAGTGTATTAGCAGATTGTTAATTGGCTTTTTAAAACCCTCTTTTACAAATATAGCATTAGTACTGAATGCATTTTTGAAAGACTAAGATTTCGTTATTGACATATTTTTTAAAATCCACTCTATTTTGTACTGCGTCAGACAAACAATTCTTTTAGCTCACATTTTAGAAACTGAGAGAAACTTAAACTTGTAAAAGGTAGAACAATAATAAAGATAAAGAAAATCCAGCGTGTTTCTGTTTCACATGCAGGTAAGTTCGATATATTTCCTCTCGTAAACAGGCGCCACCATGGTACTACGTGGAAAATTTTCAGCCCGACATTTCTGGGAAGACTGCAGAAAGTACAATGTCACGATAGCGCAGTACATCGGCGAGCTTTGTCGATACTTGCTTGCAGTTCCTGAGGTGTTTCATCTACAAACACTCCCGCCAGATATATATATATATATATATATATATATATATATATACTCTTATATATATACTATATAACTTATACCATATATATATATACTATATATATACACACACTTACGAACGAGATCATTCCCCCCAAGAAAAATAAAACACTTTGATGGATTACTCACTAAATTGGTCCATTCTTAGGATAACCTCTACAAATTGACCCCATGTAATAACCTCTACAAATTGACCCCATGTTATAATGCTGATCAAACCTTATTATACTAACCTGTTTTATTAAATTGCTAAAGATTTTGGTCCCACCACTATGTTAATGTAAAGACGTTCTGGTACCGTCTTAATACTCATATTTATTTGTTCAAATATTTTGCTTACTATGAAATCATTTTCATATTTATTTGCTTATGAAGACAAGTGAACTATTCTTTTTGTAAATACGCGTATTTCGGTATGTATCACAAATATTTGTTTTATGGCGTTCATAAGGGCAGACAAATCGTACTTTCCAAATATTGACTATTTAAAGATAGTAAGTTTACTATAAGAGTTGTATAATCGGCATAAGCATTACTCCAACTGATGCATGGAGTTGTATAATTGGCATAAGCATTACTCCAACTGATGCATTATTTTACAAGCCTGTTGAAGTGACCATATTCTAAGCAACTACCTTTCATACTAAATATGACTATTTTCCTTCGTAAGTTGTCAATAATTATCATTTAATCTTGGTATCTTTACTTCTGTATACGTGGTGTGAACAATTAGAGTCCAGAAGACGGAAAGCATTGTATCCGTGTGATGGTAGGGAATGGCTTGAGACAGGACATTTGGGAAAGGTTCCAGTCAAGATTCAAGGTTCCAAACATTTGCGAATTTTTTGGCGCAACTGAGGGTACAACTTCAATCATGAATGTATCCAATAGGGTTGGATCCTGTGGAAGATTGTCTCCGTTTATCGTAAGAAATGTTTACATTAACATATTCATCTACTTTATGAATATCGAACACTTACCTTTGTTTCTAAATTGCAACTCAATTTCTATGAATTTTTTTTTAAAAAGGTTTGCGTGTGAAAGGAGGGTTAACAAAACTGTTCATTTTTTTCAATGGTTGTAGTAATGAACGTCTGAATAGGCATCTGATTAGTGAGTTAAATGCCTGATTGTTTTGATAGAAGGACATGACATTATACTTGTGATGACTCCACAGGTTGGTTTGAAAACCATCTCTTTAAGAATTAACCATAGAGCGTCCACAGACACTTCTTCAATCCATTGTCTGACATTCACGTCAGGATTTTTTTGCTTTGGACACCATTAACGACATTGGATATGCATACATCAGTTCACACACACGCACGCACGCACGCACGCACGCACGCACGCACACACACACACACACACATATATATATATATATATATATATATATATATATATATATATATATATATATATATATATATATATATATATATATAGGTCTTTGCACGCTGTATACAAAGGAAATACTAAATGTCAGCAACAGGCCCAAGTAGTGAAATGCGATAAAATTTATGTTCAGAAACGTACTTTCTCAGCATATTTTAATCAAATTATCTGTATTAAAAAATTTAAAATAGTAATCAATGACTACTTTTCTTCAAATATGAGAGAACAATACATAGAGTATACAATCGCATTTTTGTTTTTTAAGTGCGCTATTTTTAGAAATGTTCATGGTTTTGCTTCACTATCCAACGCATTAAGAATAGTCTCGTGGTTTTACTATTTTTTGTTTAAGAATCTGATTGATCCCGTTAAGAAGTACATCGTGAAGTTCGACGCCACTGAAGGCCAGCCAGTCCGAGACAAATATGGACACTGTATAGCTGTCAAACCAGGTAGAGTAAATGAGTAAAAATGCTGCTAATGCAAAAAAAAAAAAAAAGTCTTTAAAATAGGCAGAATCACTACAATATCGCTTTTTAAATGACATTTCAAATATATATCTTTGAGTAGTTTAAGCGGCTTGTATTCGATGCAGTTTGAACGTTTTATCCAAGATTTACTTGGCGGACTTGATCGCGTTTATGCCTTCGTTTGTGTATCATTTGGCAAAGCTGATATACTGAGGTCTGCTACATGCTAAGAAGTTTTATAATGCCGGTACCTTTTAATGAAGGAATATGTTACTGCTAATTGATGTCATGACTCCGTACGACTGAGGGTGGCATTACCTTTCATTTGGAGATATTCGGTGATTTCACATCCAATTTCCTTTCCGTATACAGCATTCAGTGCATAATTTCACATAACTGGCTGAAGGATTCGGAACAGATTCGATTGCCAGTATTTTGCACGCCATACGCCAAGGTTGACATAACAATTTCCAGCCTATTATAATTCAAGTTTCTACAGTTTGAATGAAAGTCGCCGTTTTTATTGCAAGTATAGAACCAACCGATCTGTCGATCATTGCTCTGACGTGATTGTCGTGTACACGCCTTTTTTTCTTTTTTTTTCCACAGGAGAAACGGGTCTTTTGTTGACAACGATTCCTCCCGAGGTTCTCGAGATAGGGTTCTATAAAGGTAGCAAGGATATCAACGAAAAAAAGATCATCAGGAATGTGTTCAAGGATGGTGATGCCTTCTTTAGTTACGGCGATCTTATAATGATCGACAGTGATTATTTTGCATATTTCAAGGATAGGCTTGGAGATACATTCAGGTTTGTTCCATCTAAGCAATCTCAGCAGTTTACTGTCGTAAAATATATAATTATACACAGTATTTGTTTTTATTATATATTTCATAATTAGACACTGATATGTATAAGTGGAAGAAAATTTATATCGCCGCAGCGGCGATATCACTTTTATCGCCACAGTAGCGATATCAATTTTGAAACTATTTTGTTTTTCCATTTAGGAAATATATTTACCCTTATATGTGCTATTGAAAATTATATTTCCATATTTAGGGTTATTTCATTTTTCTTCTTCTTCACTCACTTCATCTCCAACTCTATCTCTTTCCATTAGGATAAAAATATATCAAAACTGCACATTTAGGAAGTGTTTAAAAATTTCTGAACATATTGTACCGCACAATAGTTCTTTATTGGGAAATAGTACATCATTGTATTCCTTCAACGTACTTCCAATGAACATGTACACACTTTCTTGGTCTGATTATCCAATTATGAAATGACATTTGTATCACTTTGTGCTACCTATTTCATAAACTGGAAAACTGCGCTTCCAGTAGCATAGAGGCTAATTCGTCTATGACACAGCATATGAATTTTAAGGGGATTGAGCCAAAACCAACCAAACAAAAACCCGGACAAAAACAACCGGAACTAAAATGGGGTTGGATAGAAGATGAGGTGAAGTTTGAATGTTGTGCCCTTTCAGCAAGTCTGTCAAGGCGGCACATTTATAAGCCGATATGTTGTCATGGAGTAAAGATACCTCGTGTACCAGTATAGAGACAAATAGCTTGGTAGTGTTCCAGAACTTTTGGCAACACTTTTGCATGGAAAAATAACGCATATAAAACTCTCTTGACAGTTTTCTCCTGTGAAAACTTTATTATTTTCTGCTGTGTCGGATTCAAGAAAGTAAATCCATGTTTCCTCACCTGTGTAATTCTTTACATATTTTGCAAGTTCAACCTGAGTCTCTTATTTATTTTTGTTTTGTTTCGTACTTATGTTTTTTTAAAACCAGTCAACATATGCGAGGCCCATCTCCTACATAACTTACTGAGCTTCAGTTGATTCTTCAATATATTAAAACCAGTTGATTGATGTCCGTGATAATATAAACACTTTCCACTGTATCGAGCATCTTCATCAGTTGCTTCCTTTACAGCAACCACTTCCCTCCCACCAATTGCAGACAACCGTCTTCCAGAATGTGAGTCATCTTCCATCCAATCGCAGCTACCTTTAAAACGATGAAGTCACCTCAAAATTGAGGACATGACAGAGAATTACATCAATAAATCCAAGTCGACTTTGATATCATTCTGAAAGTAACATAAAAGCGCCCAGATTTTACAATATGCTCTTTGTTTAGTAGCAGAATTGTTCTCTTTCTCTGATATTCTTAGATGAGCCATTTGCTACCTTATGCCACACACATATATCTGCAGATATCGGGCCTGCAGCACGTGCAGCTCCAGCTAATTTTGTTGAACGTTATGTTGTCAGTCAATCGACCTTATATTTATTGACAGGTTCAAAGAAACCAAACATTTACGACGAAATGTTCAGAACTTTTCAAATAACGCTTGTATGTACACTTTGAGGAGGTGCCTTAAAAATGCTAAAAACGAACCCAAAACAACAAAAGTATGTTTTAAGTAATTTTAAAAAATTTGTTTTCCACAAGAATCGTGCAACAAATGCACAAGTTTTTGTGGAAAAAAATTGATTAAATATAATACTAACATTTGTACCCTCCGCAACAAATAATACAATTTTGTTTGTAAAACAATCTTGATTAAAGATAATACTAAACAAATTAATTAGCTCTTGTCACGTTGATGGTCAGGTTTGAAAACGATGGAGCCATTGGTGATTTATAACTGAAATTAGGTGACAATAGAAATTGGGTGCAACATCTGTTACAAAACTAGGCTTCAAGCTTAGAAAGGCCACACAAGTTACTTAGCCATGACAAATCTTACTGATAGCTTACTGCAAAACCACTTGACCGAGAAGACCAGGTTGGCATGATTACCGTAAAGCCACCTGACTTAGGCAAACCTTGTTGGCATAATTACAGTGAAACCACTTGGTCTCGGCAAACCCTTTTGGCCTGATTTACGGTGAAGCCAGCTGACCCAGGCAAGCCTTGTTCACCTTATTACAGTGAAGACCCATGACCTGGATATCCTTGCTGGCATGATTACACTAAAGGGCACTTGACCTGGACAAGCCTTGTTGGCATTACTGCGAAGCCACTTGACCTAGGCATGCTTTGCTTGCATCATTACAGTGAAGCCATTTGACCGAGGCAAACCTGACTAGCATGGCTACAGTGAAATCACTTGATCCTGACAAAGCTAGGCAACGTCATTGTATAAGCATGTTCATATGCCTGTATAGTAGATGACCTAAATGGATATTGTAACATCTATATGGTTTTTAAAAAATTATGTTCGTTTCACTTCTATTGCACATAGACCTTTTAGATACAGAGAGTGAGGGTGTTAGGTGTTAGGCACCTTTTTAGCTGCAGCAATGGCAACAAGTTTTATTTTTCATCATTGGAATCGTGTGTTAGCACAGATAAACACAACTACTATGGCAACATAGTGTGCTTACAGGAACATTATATTGTAATCTACCATATATACACATTTATAAGTCCAGTCAAACTGCAAACAAGATCCTGATCTGCCTTAGCATCATATTCCTGCAGATCAGGGCATGGGCGCCCGCAGGATTTTTTGCAGGGGGGGGGGGTCAGGACTTTGTGCAGGGGGGTGGGGTCAGGATTTTCAGGGGGGTCAGTCAGTCACGGCCGGGAGAGTTAGAATAAGAAGCAGTCTGAAACTAAAGCTAATATTTATCAAGCGTTTTGAACAGAATCTTGTGACATATTTTCAGCTTCATTTGCATAATTAAACTTGTAGGAATTTATATGTATATATAAGGCAGCAGTTACAGCGCGTTACAAGGTTGCTGGCGCTGCTGGCTGGCTGGCTGGCTGTGCGGCGACAGTCACGTGACCCCCCTTGACTCGTGCTGCGGGCGCCCATGGATCAGGGTCTAGGTTGCTTGTTATACTGATTACTCTTAACAAACTGCACAGATTCGGATTTGCTGGCGCATTATGCGACGGCAGATTTGGGTCTATGCAGTTTGCAGTTGAATTCAACTTCTAAACCAGTATATACGGTATTATAGAATGACTACTTTTTGATCTAACATAAAAGGATGGCTTTATTAAGATTTTCATTAAGTTATTACACACCAGACATAAGAATAAAATGGTATTAGTCTTTTAAATAACTACAAAAAGAACAGAATTTTTCAATAATAGGTCTAAATGCCTCTCGCTGTCTGTAGTCAAGAAAATGTGCGCCACGTTTTCAATCAGCAAGTGCAGATTTATGTACTGTTTAAGGTGGAGAATTACTGGAGATTTCTTTGAATTTTCGGAGTGTTCAGCACAATAGTATACCTGCTGCTGAAGATTCTTTTGATATATTTTATCATCAATTAGATAAGATATTGTTGCTGTTATATTTTCAGCAACACAATATGCAAGACTACTTGAATGTCATACTCACAGCCATTGTAAGGAGCGGGCAATACGTCAAGCCCGAGGCGGGGTGGGGTGGGATGGGGGCAATTCGCAGTAGTTTTCCGAGTGTGATGCGCCAAAGGCGACCCTCATCCAGAGTGCTGTTTTGTACAGTGCTGACTTGCGATGGCCCTGGTTATATTGTTTAAAAGCTACGCCTTTATTACAGCATTCTTTGATAGTTTCATAGCAAGGGCAATGTGCTTGTTGACAATCGCTCGATGAATCGAAAGAATGTTTTATTAGCGAAAGCTCTTACCATATGACAAAATGTGTGATAAATTGTACAACATAAGTCTTTTCTTCCATGGTAGATGGAAAGGAGAAAACGTCTCCACATACGAAGTAGCAGACGTCATGACCGGTTTGGATTTTATACATGATGCCAACGTGTATGGAGTCGAAATATCGGGTATTTATAAGTTCATTTTATGACAGAGTAATCAATATGTATTTGCAATTTCACTTTGACATACGATATCAGTATGCTACATAAATATATCGGTTTATACATTATATCAGTATGTAACATAAATATATCAATTTATAGATGATATCGGTATGTTACATAAATATATCAAATTAAAGAGGATATCGGTATGTTGTATAAATATATCAATTTATAGATGATATCAGTATGTTACATAAATATATCTATGTATAGATGGTTTCAGTGTGTTAAATATAAAAATTTTAGAAGATATCAATATGTTACATAAATATATCAATTCATAGATGAAAATGAAGATATATTCTCGCAAAAAAAGGGTAAAAGGATTGGAGAAAACTAAAATTTTAAGATAGTATGCACAGTTTTATTACTCTAGCTTGCGGTACATGTTTAAATAAAACATCAGGTGAAAAAATATTCACCAATCAATGTGCGTTAACTAGTATCTTAAACTGATCTCACGGTTTAAATAAATCTCTTTTCATGTGGTTTGCATAATATTTTGTACTGGACTTTTCGTAATACAGGAGCCGATGGCAGAGCTGGAATGGCAGCAGTACATCTCACTGACGGAACTCCCATATCAAACGATATTCTGAAAATGATATTCAACCACTGTATGAAAAATCTGCCCATCTACGCACAGCCTGTGTTCTTACGTTTTCCAAAGGACCAGGCATTAACACTGACGTTCAAACAACGTAAAGTGGAGCTTGTTAATGAGGGATACAATCCAAATATTGTTAAGGATCCGTTATTCTTCAGGGATGACCTCAACCAGACTTACTCGCCTCTAACGAAAGAGAACTACAGTCAGTTAATAAGAAAATCAAAATTGTGATGCTTTTTATGCCTATTCAAATTTGCGTTGACTTACAAAGAGCTCATTCAGTAATTTAGGCCAATTTATATGGAACAGGACATCTTTTGCAGTTATTCAATGAGAGGAAAGCATTACTAAAAAATGAATGGAAAACAATAATGATTTTTACAGGGAATGCACAAACAAAAAGAATAGAATGAAAGTTTTGCTATTATGATAGAAATATTCTGATGGTGACAGGACATCTGTAAATTTAAGCCATACCACACAAGGAGTAAACTCTATGATTTTCTAATTGTAAACAGGCAACGCATTTTCTTAACGTCTATATAATAAATACCGATAGTTTGATAATAAATATTGGCTGCAGTAAAATGGATTTTTTGTTCAGAATAAAATTATATCAGAAGCCATATTTCAGCGCTTCTTTGCTCCTTTAAAATATCTTTTGTCAATTTACACTTCACATTTATACTTTTAAAATTTTAATTAAAAGATACCAAACAGGAACCCACTATGTCACTGAGTCTCTAAATCAGTCGCCCACGAAGGATATGGTAACTTATGAATATGACCGGATGTGAAACATAAGTGGGTTACATTATAGGACAATGTAGGTAAACACCTTACCATCACTTGAAAGTCCATCATAAGACAAAAATCAAGGGAAAAGAATGGCTTAAACCTGCAAACATTTGCCAGAGCATGGGAGGAAGGAGACTGGGCCTGAGGGTTCAAAGTTTATTTCTTGGTACTGCATCATTTTATACTAAAAGTAGATTTAAAATATATTTGAGTACAACTGACATCACAAAACTGTATTACATCAAACCAGCTGGAATCCATTCATGCAAAAAGAATATTTAATAAGTTAAATGACGATAATAGTGACACGAATACATAAAGCAGAACACTGACATGTGCTTCCTGATTAATTACGGTTTCATTCATTTTGTGGAGCTTCCAATGTATGCCAGTATGTGCACTGAGCTCTATATTGATTTATCTGGAAAAAAATTTTAATTCGGCTTACCAAGCATCAATCCATAATAAATAACAAGGACACTATAGTATATAGCTACAATATATACTTGCTTATAGGTTAAGTCCAACTGCAAACTGCACAGACCCAGATCTGCTGTCGTATAATGCGCCAGCAGATCTGGGTCTATGCAGTTTGCTAGGAGTGATCAGTAGAATAAACAACATATGCCCTGGTCTGCAGGCGCATTATGCTATGACAGATCCGGATCTTCGTTATTTGCAATTTGTCTAAACTTGTGAGTATATACGGTAATTATACCAAAAGCTGTTGGAAAAACTAATCCTAAATGCTTGATATTTTAAGAAAGATTCAATAAATGTGGTCGAGAATTTTGATATATCCGATATGCTGTCTTTCTTACTTGATCCGTAATGGCTCTGGCATTGAACTGAAACAAAAGGGGCTCCATGATGGTATACAAAAGGTCATGCTCAAGTTACAGATCTGAGACATGTAACACATGTTATGCTGCTTTTGTGGATGAAATTAGTGTGGACTGGATCAATATGAGTCAAAAGATGGATCAAGCACAGACTGGATCAAAACAAGTAAGGGTTGACCAAGCATGGACTGGATCAATATGAGTCGAAGTATTGACCAAGTGTGAACTGGATCAATATGAGTCA
Organism: Megalonaias nervosa; assembly: GCA_016617855.1. Taxonomy (NCBI): domain Eukaryota; kingdom Metazoa; phylum Mollusca; class Bivalvia; order Unionida; family Unionidae; genus Megalonaias; species Megalonaias nervosa. The sequence continues at coordinate 12,771 of JAECUM010008932.1, forward strand.
AAAGATTGACCAAGCATGGACTGGATCAATAAAAGAGTCAAAGACACATAATAACAATAACAGATTTATGTACCCAAAATTAATCTGAAGAAAGAAAAGAGCTCAATAAAACCTGTCTCAGTCAAAAGAAATTTCTGACATGTGACAGCAGATCGTGGTCTGTTGTTTGCAGCTGGAATTGACTTGTAAGCAGGGATATATGGTACCTACATGCTGTCAAATACCAATCAATCAGTCAGTAAATAAATTAATCAGTTTCAGGGAAATATATTTACAAGTGGATTCCTCATTAGATTTTATTGAAAACAGATTGTTGCGCTTTATGAAATTGTGGAGGATTTTTGGAACTTTTTCAGCACATTTCTTATAATATCTTAAAATAATGTGATTTTATTGTGCTTTATGATTTCAATATAGCACTGTAAAGTACTTAATGGCAATGTTATTTCCTGCTTTTGTTTTGTCAATTTTTTGCATCAAACATCTTGAATGAATTTTGGTAAATTGTATATGGGGAAATTTCTATGTGGTTTTATTTTTTTTTTTACTTTAGTGGTTTGGTAGAAAATTGCCGAAATTTAAATTGAGGAATTGTAGTAGTTCGTTTTAGCTAAAAGAGTCCCTCAAAGAGACTCTCAATCTACTGGTTGAATAATTTCCAATAATCAAAGTCAGTTGTTTCTGTCCTAACTCTACCTTTGATCTAGTTTTTAAAATCTACTAGCGTCTTACAAGTTAAACATACTGGTGTTTTAGTGAAACCCAATGTCAATATGACATCCACTGATTAGAAGTAGCCATATAAATATCTTCAGTATGGCTGCTAAGATAACCATTTTGGAGTTAATAACAGCATCATTTTAATACAGAAACAGCAATATATTGCAAGAAAGAATTGGGAGGGGATCAGTGTCAGTTTGCCCATCCATTCATAAGAAATAGCTATTATAAGATGTTTCAAATTTTGGGATTGATCAAGAATGGATTGGATCAATACGAGTCAAAGGATCAATCCCATTAGCAACATTAGTGAGAAGTGTTCTAGTGAAAACCCCATATTGATACAACTGTCCCCTCAAGAGCAGCAATTAATGATAACAAGATTTTCAAGGTGACCACCATTTATCAGCACCAACAAGATATAATAAATATTTTAGTGAATACCTCATGTCTATATGTCTTGACCATATGTTCAGGTGAAGTCGCTATTACAAGATCTTCAAGATGGCTACCATGGTGGCTACATTGGAAGTCTGATCAGCATCATTTTAATTTTGGACTAACTACGTATCATAAGAAGTCTTTTGGTGAAAAATGTTTTCATTTAGGGCCAACTGTGCATTGTACAGAAGTCTTTTCATAAAAAAGCAGTAGCAATAACATGATCTGTAAGATGGCCGCCATGGTGGCCAATCTGATTTGTAAGATGGCTGCCATGGTGGACAATCTGATTTGTAGGATGGCTGCCATGGTGGCCAATCTGGTTTGTAAGATGGCTGCCATGGTGTCCAATCTGATTGTAGGATGGCTGCCAAAGTGGTCAGTCTGATTTGTAAGATGGCTGCCATGGTGGCCAATCTGATTTGTAAGATGGCTGCCATGGTGGACAATCTGATTTTGTAGGATGGCTGCCATGGTGGCCGATCTGATTTGTAAGATGGCTGCCATGGTGGCCAATCTGATTTGTAAGATGGCTGCCATGGTGGCCAATCTGGATGTCAAAGCAGCAGAATTTTCATTCAGGACCAACTTAGTCATCTTAAGTATTTCAGTGAAAATCCCATTTCAGTATGAAAATCCATTTAGAAGAAGTAGCTGGAAAAAGATTTGGCATAACTTTCAATATTAGGACCAACTAGAAATATTTTAGTGGAAACCCTATATCAACATGATCATCATCTCAGGAGGAGATTGAATAACTAGACTTTCAAGAATGTTGGATATTAGATTAGGACTATTTTCATTTAAGACCAACTACACATCATTAGAAATCTTTTAATAAAAAACCCACATCAATAAGACCATTTATTCAGGAGGAGTAATGATTTTCAAGATGACCCACATGATGGCCATGTTGAATGTCAGATCAATTGGCACTATTTTCATTTAGGATCAGCTAGACATCATAAGAAGTCTTTCAGTGAAAACCCAATGTAAATATAACCATCATTCACGTGGAGTTGTAAAAACAAGATTTTCAAGATGGCCCTGTGGTGACATTATTGGATGTCATAATGGCACTATTTTAATTTAGGGCCAAATAGATATCGTATAAAATCATTCAGTGAAAACCCCGTCAATATCATAATCCATTCAGGAGAAGCAATAACGAAATTTTCAAGATTTGCACCATTGTCATTTAGAACCAACCAGTTAACATAAATCTTTCAATGAAAACCTATTTTAATATGACGTAGCGTTCAGGAAAAGTAGGAATAAAACAGAGTTTTAAGATGGCCACTATTAGGGCCATATAGGATGTCCAAGTGGCACCATTTTCACTGAGGACCAGTTAGACCTCAGAATGAATTTGATTGTAAAGTTTCATGAGAATCCTAAAAATAGTGTTTTGGAGTAGTAATAAGCTATGCTAACAGATGCTGGAGGGCAGATCTATAACCAGGAAAGCTACAAATGTAAAATCAAGAAGATGAAACACAGATTTCTCAAATATAGAAAATATGCATGAATTTAACAATGTGGAAAATGTTCCGACCCACAATATTTGTTTATCTACTCACCTAATTTTAGGTCATCTGGCCATAATGCCATGTGAGTTTGTGGTATAGTCCTTCACCCATTTTGCATTGTCATATGTTGTGCATCATCCATTCACAATTTTTATTTATAAGTTCTTTTAAAAAAACTGCTTGACCAATTTGCAAATAATTTTAATAGAAGCATTGTAGCATCAAGACCTTTAAAATTTCTTCAATGGATGTTGATCCATAACCCATTATAGTCATAATTACTGAAAAGAGAAGAAAAGAAACTTTTTAAAAACTTTCTCACCCAGAATACCTTCAGTGGCACATTATATGCCCACCCTGTGCTTAATAGTCCTCTATGTACATAAAAAAAAGTTTTGCTGAAACCACATTTCTTTCAGTCTCAGTGACACTGACCTTTGACCTTTTAAACCAAAAATTTAAAGGCCTCTTCCATACCCCAAGTACAAGCCATCTACACATTTTTGGTAACTGCATTCATGGACACCTCAAGTTATTGTCTACCAATGAAATTAAAACACTAATGTAGGGACAGAAATCACCCACATAATCTGCTCTGGCTTATGGTGGGTATATATATATATATCACTCCAAAGAATTTGAACAAATTTGACAGACTCCTGGCATGAAAGTCATTAAACTTTGTTCACCTGATGCTGACTTGGCATTAAATATGGCCAGTTGCTAAAAATAAAAAAATCTTTCCAAAAATCTTTCCAAAATGTGCACAACAGTATTTGACTATATGTAACAGAAATCATCCTGGCAAGGATGGCTTTAAATTTAGTACAGTGATGCCAATCCACTATCAAATATGGCAACCATAACTATATATAGAGAAACCTTAAATGACTTACTGTTTAAAAAATAAAACAAAATGAACTGAATATATGTATGCCCAAATTTGGCAGAAAGCATCTTGGCATAAAGTTCTATCCAAAAATGATACTGATATACCAACCACCATACTGAACACACCAAAAAGTTTAGATGGCTTTTTTTTGTGCAGAAACTGCTCAGCAAAATATTACCCAAATTTGACCAAAAGCATTCTGGCATTATGGGCATTCAGTTTCATCCAAATGGTGCCATTATGCCATCAAATATGGCCACCATTACTAAAAATAGAAAATCCTTTGTATGAATTATTCTTAAAAACCATTCAGCAGAATTTGACCAAATTTGACCGACAACATTCTGGTACAGATAGCTGCACAAATGATGCCATTCCACCATCAAACATGGTTGCTGTACTTAAAACTGCAAAACTCTTTAATAATGTCTTCAATATGCTATCTGAACAATAACCTCAAAAAGCTTGACCAAATTTGACATCAATCATCCTTGCTTGAAGGCTTTTCAAATTTGTAGAAATGATGCTGATCTACCATTAAATATGGACAACATTACTAAACAAACACACGCATTTATACAACTTCATCTCAAAACACTGCACAAAAGAATTTGACTGACTTTGACAAAAAGTATCTTGGCATAGAGGCCTTTCAGTATTGGACAAATGATGCTAATGTGTCATCAAAAATGACAGAAGATACAAAATTGGAGAAACAACTGTTTCCATAACATAAACAATCATCAGCACTAGATACATTTATACAGATGGCAACTGTTCCTGTGGGTGACTATTAGGCAAATGTCAGACAGGTAAGTGAGTGATCTCTTGCTCACCTGACCATCTTGATTACTAATTAACTATACACCATAATTCACATACTGCAACAATTTATATAAATTTATATAACAATATCTTGAGTATAAATTCAATTTCATGTACTGAAAATTCATTTGCATCCAGTATGTACAGTACTAGGCTCAATCTCAAACATTACTTTTATACAACTAGGGGAAAAAGTAAAATTTCTGAAACAATATGAATGCAAAAGTAATTTATTTTGTAATAAGAATATATATTTCTGAATCAACAGAAAAATCACTTTAAAAATCAACATTGTATATCAAGTGTAAAGCAAAAATATATTTCATGATTAGATCACATGTTTAAATACTGTATAATATAATTTCAACCTGTATGTAAAAATATTACATGCTGTAGATAAGACTCCAATTTTGCACCTGACTGTAAACATTTGAATATGATTTAACTCAATTCTGACAAGGCAGGAAAACTAAAAATACTGTCTATAACAAATATATATTTATGCTTTTCTCATATTACAGTAGCTGAACCAGGGGACATAACTATGCAAGAAGTCATTAACAGTAATAGAGTAAAACAAATGGATGGTATTTATACTGTACAACTCTTTAGGAATATCCAATATAGTAGACACTAACACTGGCTGTGAGGTGAGTGTCCTAATGTTTGATTTCCCCAGCTCCTGAACTTATACACATCACTGATTAAAGTATAAATACTACCTGCATATAGATAAGAACACATGATTGTTTCCCAATAAAAAGTCTGAATAATCACATCTACAAGAAACAAAATAAATTCCATACTTAATCTTCTGAGACTATGTCAAATGAATGGTTAATGAACTTTACAGTGAGTGAATACAAAGGAAGTATACATTTATTTCTTAGTTACCTACCTTGAGGATTAGCCTTTGTTGTGGTCACAATTAACTAAAAGCATATCTAAGAAAGGTGATAACCAAATACTATGAATTCACCACATATTAATACTGTCACAATTGACTGGGATAATGTCACAGTGCTACCAAACACTATGAATTCACCACATATTAATACTGTCACAACTGACAAGGATAATGTCACAGTGCTACTGAATGCTATTAATTCACCACATATCAGTACTCTCACAATTGACTGGGATAATGTCACATTGCTACCAAACACCATGAATTCACCACATATCAATACTGTCACAAATGGCCCGGATAATGTCACACGGCTACCAAACACTATGAATTCACCACAAATCAGTACTGTCACAACTGACTGGGATAATGTCACATTGCTACCAAATGCTATGAATTCACCACATATCAATGCTGTCACAATTGACTGGGATAATGTCACATTGCTACCAAACCCTGAATTCATTACCTATTAGTATTGTCACAACTGACTGGGATAATGTCACAGTGCTACCAAACACTGAATTCATTACCTATTAGTATTGTCACAACTGACTGGGATAATGTCACAGTGCTACCAAACACCATAAATTCACCAAATATCAGTGCTATCACAATTGACTGGGATAATGCCACAGTGCTGCCAAACACTATGAATTCACCATATATCAGTACTGTCACAACTGACTGGGATGATGTCACAGTTCTACCAAAGCCTGAATTCATTACTTATTAGTACTGTCACAATTGACAGGGATAATGTCACTGTGCTACCAAATCCTGAATTAATTACCTAAAAGTACTGTCACAGCTGATGGGGATAATGTCACGGCACTACTGTGATGGATGGCAAAAAGATAACAGAACTGTGAAGGGTGCTGAAATATGGAACTAAAAAATCCAAAATTTCAGTAAAATATCTCTTTAGCATATTGTGAAGTAAGAAATTTCTGGCATTATTTAAGTCAATCAGAGAACTGGAAATTATACTGGTTTCAACAAATTAATGCAAATATTGCCCTCAACCATACTGTTTTTCTGTCATTCCCAGGTTGATATAAATGCCTGGATATCTGACCATGAAATAGTTCACTTAATACAATCCATGCCTGTCCACTTGTGATGTAAATTATCTGACCATGAAATATTTAACTCAATGCAATCTGTGCCTGTCCACTTGTGATGTAAATTATCTGACCATGAAATAGTTCACTGAATGCTATCAATGCCTGTCCACTTGTGACATAAATTTTCTGACCATGAAAGAGTCCAATATGAATGCTATCCATTCTGTCCACTTGTGATGTAAATTATTTGACCATGAAAGAGTCCAATGAATGCTATCCATGCCTGTCCACTCATGACATAAAGCACTCACAAGAGTAATCAACTAGCATTCACTGTGACAGAACTCCCAGTGAAAACAAGAAAAAAAAAAAATTTAGTTTTTTCCCCGAGGCAGTGATAAATGTATCAAAAAATAAATGCAGCAGTAAACTCTGATTGCACATGTATTTTGCTATTCCTGTTGCATCTAAAGGAAAATACTTGTGAAAGTGTTTTAAATGTAAAACCATGAATTGTATTGAAAAAGAACATTGTTTATATACTAGAGAAAGTTCACTAGCTCTCTATGCTATTTATTACATGTCCCCCCCATCCCACCCCCACATGGTTTATACCAAGATACTGACCTTGCAACCATAACCTTTAGAAACTGTACGTACTCGTTATTTAATCAGGTCCGACTACAAACAACACAAACTTGATCTTCTGTCACATAACATGCCAGCAGATCAGCATCTATGTTGTTTGCTCTATTGATGCTTCTAACAAACAATTTCATAGACTCAAATCTGTCACATGATGGCAGAGCTGGTCAGTGCAATGTGCAGTTGGAACCAACTTGTAGCAAGCATGCATAGTGCAACAAGTGTCTTAATTTGGTTCAACAAATACCTGAATAGTTACTGCAAGTGAAACTTTTTTACATATGACCTTTGACCCTATCCCAGGGACCTCATAAGAGGGAGTCAAGAATAACTTCTTCCAGAGGAATAATACCTTAGCAAGTTAGCTTCAATGTTTTACAAAATTCCATGCAGCAGTTTAGGAAATGGGTAACACTAATGGATTGACATACATATTTACAGATAAAAAACAAATGGAGGTTTCTTTTGGTTTTCTTTGCTTTTGTTTTTTTTTATGGCACAAATCAAAACATCCCCATTCCTGACACTAAAGCATGGGAATAATAAAAGTTGTAGCCATTATTTGCAGTAATTATAAATACTATACAAACATGTATATTTCCTTTGACACTTACATAATGTACACCATCCTTTGGTGATAAGTTGCAGTTCACCAACCTTCACACTGTAAAATGGCCACTTTCAAAAAACATCACACATTGCTTCAGAAAGCTTTAAAGGAATACAATTGAATGACTTCTGAAAGGATTTTTTTCAAGCATTCAATTCATGACAGATCCAAGACAGTATAAATTTTAAAAAAAAATGTTTTTTGTCTATGACAACAATATAAGTATCAGTTGTGTTTCTGTTTCCCTTGATTGCACTCCGAGTATATTTAGTTTAAAATATGGACCACTTCTATTTCAATCATTGCCAATTATTAACATGACTACAACCATTTCTGAAAATTATGCAAGTGATATTTGCCATTCCCATAAAAATTCAAAGACTTTCAAGCACTATTTAGCAAATGCAAATTTTCAAGCACTTTTAAGGCCCTGATTATGTCATCTTAAAATTCAAGCGTTGATAATATTTTCAGGGACGTGTACAAACCCTGAACACAGGACCTTCTAGCAGCAACAAAATAAAACCACATATTGTTTAGTAACTAGTTAAAAACTCTAATTTCTCATGACAGCGAAATAATTTTCTTTTAACTTTCACACTGAAAAATATGTGTAAAAAACTTCAAAACATCCTACACTAAACTTTCCAGTAGTGCCAACTATGACATCATAAAGAGTCTTCTTTTGAATTCACAATGTTGATATGACTTTCCATTTAAGAGGAGTAAGATTACAAAATTTTCATGGTGGCCACTGATGTCCAGGAAGTAGTATTTTTATTTAGAACCAGCTGTACATCATACAATGTCTTCTGGTGAAGTAGAGATAAAATTTTCAAGATGGCTGCCTGGGTAGCCATACAAGACATCATATCAGCAAAGCTTTCATTTAGGATCAAATAGACATTATAAAATTTCTTTTTTGTTTTTTAAAAATCCTAAAATAATTGTATTTTTCTGAGCTATACTAGTTACCAGTGGAACAAATGCAAACAAAATATTTCCATGATTAATCTTTCCTTTGAACTTTCCATGCAATATGATAGATTGTTAGACCACAGTAGCAATAAAAGAATTTTACATTATGATGAATCAATAATGAATAATTTATTCATAATTTTGATTTTGCTAGAAACTGAGAGTAAGAATCTTTTGTAAGGGGAGAATATGTTTTCTTTGTATCATCAGCATAGAAAAGCGGATCTGATATACATTGTGGGTTGAAACCCTCTTTCACAAATTCTGTTTTGAGCTGTTTGAATGTCACAGTGACAGACATCTCAGGTGGGAAGCGTAAAAAGACAGGCTGAGCATAATGAGGCAGGTTCTTCTCACAGTGGTTGTAAATTTCCTTTAGGATTTTCTCATTGATGGGAAGGTTCTTCTCCAAATGGATAGCAGCCATTCCTGCTCGACCATCCTTCCCTGGAAAACAAATGCATCCTATTCTTACAAGAATCAATTTAAATAAAAGATAACAAACACATCAACTAATTTGTGTTTGTAAAATGCTTATGTCTCACTGAAGACCAGAAAGTCCAAAAAAGTGCATACATTTTTAATGTGAAAACTTTATATAATGGCATAAAAATCTAATCAGGTCATCTAAATATGCATACAAACAAGCATACCAAATTTAATTTGTTAACCTCAACTTGTTTTTTGCTTAATTGTGCCAACAAGGTTCCATAAATCCCAAAAAGTTCAAAAGTATGCACAAAATTTAAAACTTCATTCCATAATGGCCTAAAAGTTTTATAAAGACAGATACATATGAATATAAATATGCCTACCAATCTTTTTTCCACCTCAAGTGGTTTCTGCTTTATAATACTAAAAACTTTTTATCAAAGTCCAAAAAAAATATAAAAAGAAACACGTAAATGATTGAAAAATTGCTGAAATGACCTGAAAATCTAATCAGGTCATCTACATATGGATGCAAGCATTTCATTTGTCGACATGGAGTAGTGGAGTTTACCAAATAGCAAGCTTCTCAGGACAGACATACAGATGGATAACGAGACCGGACCAAATCATGATCCAGAATAATCTACATGTACATTTATTACATATGGTCTAATAGACAATCTATAAACTATCAAGATTTGTGTCTCCTACCTTTTTTGATCAGAACTGTTTACAAACCAGATCACATGTATTGTACAAGGACTATCATTGATATTTTCAAGTTACTGTGTTGTTGAGACTTGTGTTTAAATATGAAATTTTATTTTCTGTGAAGGCATCTGCATGTGAATTACATAGTGATTTATTAGCTGATTTATACAATTACAATTAGCATAATCTGTGGTGACTAACTTGATGACTGACTGACTACATAATTATGCATTTCACTGTCTCTATTACATTCCAGACACATGAAAGATGAATCTTACATTAAATTAAAAATTTTGTTTGCTCAACTTATTTTAGAAAGACATTTTATCTATATTTTTCTCTGTTGAAGCCATCTTCTCCCCAATTTGCTTTCTGAAAACTTATAAAGTAACCCATCCAACTGTGTAAGGGCAACTGTTAAATAACAGAATTACCCATAATCTCACAATAAATAAGATAAGAATCATTTCCAGTGACATTATTTCATTATTTCATAATATCCATTAATAATTTCTCTAATCAAAAGCTAAAATTAAACAGAACTGATAAGAAAGAAGCGTGTGAGGCACTTTGCAAAGATGATGTTACTGTCACAGATAAGGCTCTGAGGTCATTGAAAAATTGCCCAGGAAAGCTAATTCAGAAATTATCTATTTGAAACAGTAAAATTTCACACCCATCTATCTACCCCTCACGCTCCCTAAGAGCTACTAGTCAGCCTGGAATCACGATGCACATTCCTCTACATATGGTATTTGTCTTCCCATTGTATCTGCGTTATAAATCTTACCCAGCTTGCTGTATATACATATCAGCTGCTGAATACTAATTATTAACTGAATTACTCTGCATGCATCGCTGCAGCAGTCACTGCACTAGCAGAACAGTTCCAGTATCCAGTAGACTGGAATGCAAAAAATTATCACTTCTTTTGTTTCAAATCTTCTCAAACAAATACTTTCAAAAAGTGGTAGATTTCAGCTATAAATCAGTATTTCATAGCAGAAAGCCTTTAAAATGGTATTTCTGTCCTACTGGTGGTAAAATCACATGCAAGGTCATTTATTTGGACAGATATATTGGGGTTTGAGATTACAGTGCAATCCCTTTTGAAAAGTTTGAGTTTGCCAAAACTGGACGATCACAGCAGAATAAGGCAGTCACTGTTTATTGGGGCTTCCAAAATTACGCACCTTGTTTTAGAACCTTACCTGCCTGAAATAGAAAAGTAATATTTATTTCTCCAACATAACAATTGGAACATAATTTGTAACTTTAATAAGCCAGTATAATTACTAAGCCAATTATCCAGCACAACAGATTTTACCCTGCAATGCTAGTCATTAATCACACATGTCCCAAATCTTATGGCCTACTTATCTGAACACAACAAAATTATGATCGGCCCTTTCCATTCATAGGTTGTTTGCATCGCATGATCATTTGACATCTAACATCAATGTTTTGTTATTTTGGAGAAAATAAATCATATTCCTATCCATTTCATGCAGGTAGAGCTCGATATAATGTCACTTAACTTTACTAGGTCCAGTGGCAAGTGACTCCTCTTGCTGCTACCAAACAGCTTCATCAAATTTCAATTTTTCAATATGGATGTGCTCTGACCTCACACCCCCAACATAAATGTCTAAATATCTAACTAACATGAGGTGGGAAACATCAGTGAATACTTGGTATAATGTGGAGATGATATAACAGATAAAGCAACCAGGTCCATAAACATCAGCTAAAAGCACATGTGAGAATGTGAGATGGCGAGGGAAACAATTTTTAACTGAAAATGCCAGGCAGGCCTAATAACTTTCGTTGACGTATGAGATTTACAATCTCCTTTATCATATATAACTATTTGTATATGGGCATTAATATTAACTGTCTGATCTTAAGAAGTCAAAGTTAATAAATTGATGACATAATTTTATTATCCTTACGTGTAGGCTCGTACAATAATAACAAGAGAAAAGAGTGAAGACAACAAGCTTTGTATATTTTAACAAAATAATTTATTTCCCTAGAAAACGATGTAATCGTTGAAAATAGAACTTATGGTTTGTGAATATAATCCAAAATTTAATCCTAAGAATGAAAAATACAAGTCCTATCACTAAATGGTTCTATTAGAATCAAGGTTTGAATCTCGTCGACATTCCAATATGGAAGGCGATGACGTCAGATGTGGTCCTTGTACAAATAGCAATAATTCTTCAATTGAAACACAGTTTATGTTTCCAAATAATTCCAGAATAAATTTCCACTGAATTTCTTTCTCCCAGAATTTATAAAACAGTACACTCGTTTGGTTTTCTAGAGAATAAATTATTAAATTCCAAAAACAAATGAACTTCAAAAACAACAATCTGGTTTCAACGATAAAATACCTATCTGGCCTCCAAGATTTCCAAAATACAACTGGCTGACGAGCATTCAGAAAGGGTTATTATATCCGACAAATTATCGTCCCATTCTCGTGAGATAGATTACGTGGTCTCTTAACACTCGAACAACGCAATAGCAAAAATGCAATTTGTCACGTAGGAAGAACCCCTATCTACTCTAACTCTGAAATAAATTTAAAAATAAAACATTGTTTATTCTGACTAGATGAAATGACCTTGGCAATAGCCAATCATTTTCGTGTAGCGCTTACACTACCGCGGACCAAGGTAAACTAAAAATATTGCTAATGTAACACGTTTTATGTCTTAGATAAACAACATTACTAAAAAAAAATATCGAATTACTGAAAAAGAATTTCGAATCCTGTGAAAATAATCATTACAATAAAATGTAATGAAACAAAAATAAAATAAAAAAGAATTTTAAAACTAACACACAAGCAATCTAATTACATATACGTAACACTTCACCCCATAAAGCAAAAAGAAAGATTTTTATTTCTCTCACTTAACAAATCTGTCAGAGGTTCAGCAATATTGGAAAAATTGGAACAAAACTTTTGATAGTATCCAGCCATACCCAAAAATCGCATTAGTTGCTTTATACTGACAGGCACAGGAAAATCAGAGATAGCTTTAACCTTAGCATCAATAGGTTTAACTTGACCATGTTCCACAATATGTCCTAGAAAAGTTACACAAGCATGGCAGAACTCACTTTTAGATAAATTAATTGTTAAATTAGCATCAGTGAGACTTTCAAAGAATTTCTGAATCGTGGCTAGATGTCCTTTCCAGGTGTCATTGCAGATGATGACATCATCACAATTATCTAGACCAGAGGTAATCATATTCATCAAGTGTTGAAACGTACTTGGAGAACCCATTATCACAAAAACGGCATTACTTTATATTGATAGAGTCGATCTGGAGTCACAAATGCCGAAATTTCTTTTGCTCTTTCCGTTAGTGGAATTTGCCAAAATCTTTTCCGAAGGTCAAATTTGGTGACATACTTGGCATTTCCAATTTTATCAATACAATTATCAATTCTTGGTAATGGAAATGAATCTGTTTTTGTCACACTGTTCACCTTCCTATAATCAGTGCACATACGAAAAGTTTTATCCGGTTTCGGAACAAGTATACATGGTGAACTCCAATCACTTTTACTGGGCTCTATGAAATCGTTCTCCAGCAAATACTGAATTTCCTTTCTCAAGTATTCCTGTTTGAGAGGGTTCATCCTGTATGGGTGCTGTTTCACAGGTTTTGAATCTACAATTTCAATGTCATGAAAAATTTTGCTTGTCCTCGTAGGAATATCTGGGAACAAGTGCTCATATTCGAATAATAACTGTTCAAGTTCATTTCTTTCTTGTTGTTGCAAATGTAAAAGTTTCTGGTCTAGATTTTCATAATTTCCGAATTCCGAAGATTTGCTGCTCCAAGACCAATGGTGTCCAATTGAATTTCTTCATTTAAATCCTCAGTTGGTGGGACATGTACAACTAAATTAAGTGTGTAATTTACTTGGTTATCTCTTTCAATATACTAGTACTCCATTAATTTATTTAGATCAGAGTACTATTATTATAATTTAACTCATTCATTTTCTTCTTTACTCTGTAAGAGCCATAAAATCTAATTTGAAGAAAATTTTGAAGAATGAGCAAGAGAGAATGAACTCTATTAAAAGACTCAAAAAGTCTCTCAAGTGAAGTTTTGTGAAACCATAGTTTCACTTTTGACTTGAATTGCTGAGTGCCAAATTCAAGCATAACAAGCTGGAAAATTCCAGATATGAAATTTGACTTTTGACCTAATTGGACAGATTTGGGAAGGCCAAATTGAGTACAAAACTTTATCAAAGCTTTTACTATAATATTCCCAAAGGAATTGCCTCTGGGAATTTTGTTGACGCACACATAATGGTCAACAAATATTGGTTGCCTGACTTGGTCTTAGGTATGGGACCAATACAATCTACCAATATTCTGCTAAATGGTTTGTCAAACACAGGAACTGGTTGCAGATGATCCTTAGGTATCTTCTGATTGGGTTTTCCTACCATTTGACAAGTATGACAAGATCTACAAAATCTACAAACATCACTTTTGATTTTTGGCCAATAAAAG
>JAECUM010008934.1:0-79975 GCA_016617855.1 Megalonaias nervosa
TTATTAATGGAGGTGAGGATGTTTATTTGACTGTGAGTCCTGGACATCAGGTTTTCACTTCGAAATTCATAAACTTATTGACACCATTGAATGTTTTAGGAAGGAAACTGACCTACATTCTGACTATTAGTGTGTCTTAGTTATTTATATAAAATCATTTACTTGAAGAATTATCCATTATTGCCTGAACATTTGAAGGAGAAATAGTTTTATTGTTTTGTTTAGTTTTTAATTTGGTTGGATTAGTTTATTCAAATTATCATTCACTGGAATTACAAAATGCTTAATTCTTGTATAGGACCAAAACATTAATCTGGAATCATAGTTAATTCAGACAAGACTATTTTGGTTATATTATTGTGATACATCAAAAGACTGTTAACACATCGCCACATACCAGGCCATTGGCACATTAGCAAGTTCGAGACTACAAATACATCAACACATTCAGTCTTGGAGTTATTTTGAACACCACTGAAACTCAATTGGAACTTGATACATTTAGAATTCTGATAGAACTGCTTGGTCTATCTCGAATTTAATTCACATTCCTGTAAGTGTTTTTTATTTTTTATTTTCACTTTGTTAAATTAAACAATATCAATTTTACTTTTTATCAGTAGAGAAACAGATAATAATTGTGACCTCCTGTGAGTTTTCAATCCCCCTAATGTCTCTCTCTCTCTCTCTCTCTCTCTCTCTCTCTCTCTCTCTCTCTCTCTCTCTCTCTCTCTCTGAGAGATAGAGAGATGGACAAACAGACAGATACGTAATGCTACAGAGATGAAGAAATAGCAGATAGGACAGTAAATAAATGGTGCTCCATTCAACTCAGCATAGATCTGAAAGTAAAAGAGATCGTTTAAAAGAGTAACGACGAAAACATAATTCCAAAATGATGCAGCTGGAGATTCTTTATTATAGTGAAACGCAACATGACATAAAACAGTAATGACAAGCTGAATACACATACCCAAGCAAAATCAAATAGAGCCAAAGGTACAGAATATTTCTTCAGCTAAATGTATAACTAGCGAACCAAAACATGGCAGACATGGTATAAAACATGGCAGACATGGTATATTGCATCCATCTGACCGGAAGAAAGTGCATCCATTTGACCGGAAGACTGAGTGCAACTATTTGACCGGAAGACTGAGTGCAGCTATTGTTTAGTTTGGTACTATTATCATGCATTATTTTGTTAAACAATATTTGTTTCACGTTCGTGCCGTGGTCAGGAAGAAGCATTTGTCACTAATATTAAATCAATTAATGTAACTGTTTCATTGCTGAAACAAAAGATTAAATCAGTTAATGTAATTGTTTCATTGCTGAAACAAAAGAAAAGAAAATAAATATCAAATGATGTATTTAGCAATATAATAGAGTAAGTCTGAAATTAATCTGACCTCGAGAATAAGACAACCTCGAACATAAACTAATTCCTACAAGGTTTCCTTCTCCAAAGTAAGTCAGCCTAGAAAAATTGCCGCTTAAAATATCTAGAGAGAAAAGTTTTGTCTTCACAGTAGAGATACGTCGGTTATAAACTATATATGAAAATTTAAATTGCAAAATCAACTACAATCAAAGTAACAAATTTTCAGTACTGCTAAATTTAAAATTATACAAGCTAAAACCATCTCATATAGCAGCATTTTTCCATCCTCTACCGTGTTTAGAAAAAAAAAAAATCAGTCCCTAAAATAAACCAATTAATATTACTGATGGTTAATATAAGCAGCAGTTAATCTTTTGAAATGTTTATGCGCTCAGTCTACTTGAGACCAAACACTCAAAAAAGGTGTATGACATAAACATATTCAAAGTATAATACAACCTGTTTTCATGTTCGCTCCAAATAAAGGATACATGTGCAACTCCTTTAAAATACATTTAAATCCAATAGGAATTCTTGTTTTTTCACATCCTTTTGAACCTGCTTGACTACCAGCTAGACTGGGGTTTGAATCATTATTTTTGAGAAAGTTCCAGAGACTGTGTATTGACATATTCAAAGCTCTTGTGCATATCTGAGTGAAGATGTTACATATTAATTAGTCACGTGTTCTACTAATATTGGCATTTTACATCATATCACGTAATGGACATAAGTTGATGATCTGTATACATATAAGTTCATGCAAATAAATTCCTAATGTACTTTGATGAAAGCTTAACTGTGTAGTAATATTATTGAGCGGGAGGTTAAGGAATCGATCAACATCCGTGCGCACAAACCAACGCTGAACAGGGATGGGGGTCTTTACAATGTGCCACACATCTGGGACAATCTGTGAACATCTTTCACCATTCCATCGTAATGGTCAAAAGAGATTGAATTAGTCTGATGATGAAGTCCTTAGCGTGAGGACAAAAGCTTCAGGTTAGCTTTCTCTGTATTGTTGGAGTATGTGGTTGAAACGTTAAAAATATTGTCAAATATGAAATTCCAAATGTGTTGTGACAACTTAGAAACGGTTTATCATGGACAAAGATGTTTTATAAAACACGGAAACTTATTTTCATGAAGCTGATCTCTCATGCAACTTCTAAACATTTTAAACTTGAGAATCAACAATGGATAATTTCAATTGTTCGATTGTGGAATATTATCTAATGATATGAGCAAATCAGGAAATGCATATGGTTCAAAGTTGTTCTTTTCCAACCAAAAGATTTCAAACATAACAACTAATAATGTGAAATTTCTTTCGTTGCATTATATAGAAATTTAGCAAACACTCTCATGTTAAGAATTTTAAGTATAGAATGCTGTAAATGAGATGATGTTTTTGAATTATATGATGACACATTTGACCCGTACATAATTAATTTGAATACCTTATTTGAAACATTTGCAAATCAGGAAAAAGAGTCAGTAATAATGAGACAAAACAAAATGAGTTGTTTATGATATAATTCTTCTGAAAATGTCCTATTTCACCAGTCATTTTAATTTAATTAACAAAGTTTATATTTATTGCCATTTCCAGAGATATTATTGGCCAGCCCTTTCTAATTTCTTTTGTTCAAACATGTATAAACCAAACTAGAAATAGAGTAATTTAGCCCCGCCCACTGGTACTACTTTTTCGCGTGGAATTATTTGCGAAATATTTGCAAGGTACTCTGGTGTAAACGAAGGCAATGATCATACAATATCTACGACGTATAATAAATAATGATGGGAATGAAAACCAAAAGAAAATTTCATTTCTTTAACAGCGAATATATAGCTACCTAGGTTATTAAGACTTTACTCCCAAATTTCGACAACGGGAAATAAGGGTAAAAATAGTTTAGCAAATGTTTAGCAAATTAAAATAATTTTGCAATTTAATCACATGGGTTTTTGTCCTACATGGATTTCATTTTGCCTACTTGAACTATATAGTTCAGTAGAGGCTGCCCATACAATGATTTTGTTCCATGTTGTCAGGCACATGGATGCCGAATTCTGATTGACTCTATGCAAATAACATATTCTGTTGCTGTGTTTCATGTTTTCACGCACCATTAGGCAATTTTACAATAGTCTATTTAGTGTATATTTTGAAAGCGTTTTCCTTCCTTTGTCGTTATTCTCCTTTTTACCTTCTTTAGTCCCTACTAATGTTAAGTTGTAGTATGTGATTCTATATATTTGTACATCTAGAACAAAATTGACATCACTTGTCTCTTAAAAATATTTACATTAGAAATAGTATTGCTTAACCATACTGCAGAGGCAGTGACTGGATAAGTAACAAAATGAACATGCAAGTAATATTTTGAATATGTAAGTAACCAACTGGGCATGCAAGTAAAGCATGATGATGTAGGTAACATCATGGATATGTAAGTAACAAAATGGACATGCCAGTAACAAGATGAATATGTAGGTAACATCATGGATATGTAAGTAACAAAATGGACATGCAATTAACTAATGAATATACATGCAAGTAAAGCTGTGGATATTTAAGTAACAAAATGGACATAAAATTAACCAATGAATATATATGCAAGTAAAACCGTGGATATATAAGTAACAAAAATGGACATGCAATTAACCAATGAATATATATGCAAGTAAACCTATTAATATGTAAGTAACACAATTGACATGAAAGTAATAAATGCTCATACCAAACAATTGTATTGTTACAAATGCATTCACGTTTACTCGAGTCAAAATTAATTCACAATCACCTAGGACAATTGGTTTGCGTCTACCGGACTAAATTACTCACGCATTGTTTTGCACACTAGTTGCAGCTGAATAACATAGTGAAATACGTTTATACATGATTAAAAGAAAACTAAAAGTAAACTTTCATATTTCTGACGAAACTTCAAACATTCTGTTACGAGTCTATGCTCTTAAAATAAGCAACAGAAAAAAGTTAAAAATAGCAAGCTTTGTATAATTTAACCAATAATTTATTTCCCTAGAATACAAGAAGAAAATGGAAAGAAAAGAACTTACGGTATTATTAAATAACAAAATAATCCTAGAATTACAGACAAAAGAACTAATAATTTAAAGTCTTGAATAAGCTCTAATAGCAATCCAGATTAGGTCAAAAGTATTGATGTGTCCGTGATGACTTGTATAATGCTGCTGTGCCAACGGTCTTTTGTTGAATCACAGAAATGTAATTCCAGGTTAGAACTCACTACAAATCCCGGTGAATGTCTCTGTCCAAAAATATTACATCTTATGAGCACTCTGTATTTCTAGAGGAAAAATTCACTAAATTAAATGATTTGAAGAAATAAATTCCAGCCCAAAACGAACACTGAACACAACAATAATACACATTGGTTCTGCTGGATCTTAAGCACGAATGAATAAATTTTCCAGCGACGAGATTATATGGTCTTCTACTTGACCTCAGGTCACAATTAACATTTTGTAAAAAGAAAATTACCTAATGGAAAATAACGTTCTAGAAATTTCTTAATGTTTACAAAATAAAATTATAATATATAACCTGGACAATGTCATGTACACCAGGAAAATTGTAGGGGAATTCCAATAACCTAGACCCAGACCCAAATAGACATATTTACTTCTATAAATAATGATCCTGATATTAGACCCATGCACATAGAGAATATTTTAGCTATGTATTAGCTGTTTACAGAATAAAATACAAAAATCTATAATTCAAATCAAGTAGAAAATAAACTTGATTTTGGACAAGATAAGTCCAAAATACAATGTTACATTACAATAGCATATAATGAAATAAAAAAAATATAAAAAAAAAAATTAAAAAAAACTGACAAACAATGCAAATTAAATATACAATATATATAACAATTCATGAATTAGATAATGAGTACAGTGGAAGTATTACCTTTAAAAAAGTTATTGAATTTGCTGTATTTTAAATAAAATTTAAGCCAAAGCGAAATGTATTTTAATATAAAAAAGGAAACTATTTTTTTTTATTAAACTTAGTGAGAAAACGTGGCACAAGAAACATTAAAGATACCAAACAAATGATGACGACGGTTAAATGGGGATGATGATGAAACTCTTAGTTATTCAGCACAAGACAGCTCAATAACAAGTAACAAAGATAAAATAGTTTTCAAATGTACATATTAAATAAATTATTAATATATTTTTTAAACAAATGGGCAGGAATCGACATCCCAATACAAACTGCATTTTGTCACAAACCGTACAAGCAGTTTGACCGGGCAGTGAACTACGATTCGAAACATCATTTCTGTTCTTGTTTCCATGAATAATGACGAAATATTGATACTGCGTCAGCGCTACAGATGCAAGCGTCAGCGTTAAATTTCATATCTAATTAGTTATTCTTACGAAAGAAAGGTTAAGTCAAGACAAAAGTCTTCCCACAAGTATCAAGCAAGTTTCAGCTTGTGTCTCTTTTGGCGTTTTCACAGCTGTAAGGGGATTTAACCCACGATAAAGATGATTCCAATCATTAGTATCAGCAAATTTGTATTTAAAATTGAAAATCAAAATGAATCAAGCAATTTATAAAGTGTGATCAGGATGCTTTTACATTTATGACAATATGTTTCATATGATTTGAGCAGTTTTTACAATGCAAGTTAGTGTCCTGAACATTCGTATAAAAATTAGGACTGGATTGTTCATATTCTCTCTTTCTTTATTCTTTAATTGAATTTATCTTTAGTTTAAATTCATAATATTCTGTTTTGTTGTACACCATCTTAATATTTAACCATTATCCAGCACAGATGATTACATATAAGTTGGGTATATACAATTAATAAAAAAACTTTGACTAGCCGCGGAATGAGCGTACCAGTCCTTGAGCGTACTAGTCCTTGAGCGTACCAGTCCTTCTTACTCCATAGAAGCACGATATTAAGCTTACAAAGCGCATTCACACCTTTTGGTTTATTTGAAACATTAGCTAAATAATGGCAATAAATCTAGATTTGCCTGATTGACCGCTATAGCGGCTGATGTACTAACCCTGTTTCATTTCAAGCAAAACTTGAAGCGGGTCTGGTGTATATATGAAACACTGGATCGGCAGCAAAGACAACCTAAGTATGCAAATGCAGACTTTTCTGTCATTTTAATCAAAGGTACGTGTTACTTATTCTGAGCGATGATCTCTTGTAGGCTTTGAGAATTTGGATTTCTCTGAACTACAATAGTTGCCACGTGGGCAGCGACAATCCTCTTGGGCTAACATTTGATATTTATGAAGCTCTGCCATTTTTCTTTTTGTTTTAAACAGCGAATATACATTTCATTAGCAAAGAGCACTTGGATAAATTATCAACCAAAGGTATTACGCGATTCTTTCTTCCGAAACGGAGCTCAATTGTTTCATTTTTTGTCATCATATATATATATATATATATATATATATATATATATATATATATATATATATATATATATATATATATATATATATATATCGATCACTGCAACTGTTCTTAGTAATGGAAGATAATATTATATGGAGGAATAGAAATTAGCCAAAGAGGAATAATAATAAATATCTTATTTTGATGAATGTTAAACAAAAGCAGATGCTATCAACTTTCCTTTAAAGAACATCATTTTCAAAAACGGTTTTGATTGTGACTGCTCTTCCATCAAATCAATTTATTAGCAGTGAATTGCCCTCGATAACATCATTTAGATTTGCGGCTGTTTCCATTGATCTAAACATTGTTGACCAAAATAATCGTTTTCCATTCTCTTCTTCGCTCCACGTTATTACATTTTCCTGTGTCAATAACACGCGTATGGACTTGGTAACGTGACGTATCTGGAGGTCGCCAAGGATAACAGGAATCATCCAATTAGGGCCAGTGTGGACAGCGCGACCCTGGGCCACCTGTAATTGATATCGACACCATGGACACGACATGAAGTTGGAGGATATGACCAAAAGAACTTTTCTACTGTCGTACATATTATTGATGATTGAGTCACACTTCGCAACCCCTGGATCTTCGGATTTATCTCTAATATAGAGTTTGAGCCCTCTTTCCTGTCCAAGTTCTCTCCAAAGTTCATTTCGGACCCATGATGCATCTTTGTCGGAGTAAGCAACATATACGTCATATTGGAATTCTGTGTCTGTCAAGAGGGTGTATTTCCTCTTTCGCATAGAAATTATATGCAAGAGATATCGAATGTTCCACCGTTGAATATAAACTACTGCTACAATTGCAAAGACAAAAAAGACAGCGCTTGATGTTATTATGATATCTATAAGCACGTGACCCCAAGGTCTGCAATCTTCATCCGTTGGGTTGTAGCTCTTTAGCAATGTCCCTTGCAGACGAGAAGGAGTTGCACACAGATAATAGTCAGGATAGTTGGATAAAATATTTGGTTTTTGGCGTAGTATGTTATCCATCCATTTTCTAAACCACAGATTTTCACAGCTGCAGTCAAATGGGTTGCCTGACAGATCCAATGTGGTCAAATGTTGGATGAAGGATGAAGGTAAATGTCCTTCTTTGATAACATTTATCTTATTGTTTGCCATGATTAATGTACGTAGTTGGCTGGCGTTAGTGAATAAAGTAAGAGGCCACTCAGATATGGAATTTATACGGAGCACTAATTGTCTTAAAGAAACGAGAGGTCTGAAAAAATCCACTGGAAAATTCTTGAACTTCGTCTTTTCTAGATTGAGATCCTTCAGCTTGTTTAGTGGCGAAAGCATTGACATTAAAGAAGTAACATTCATCTTGTGCATATTGTTCGAATCCAGTTGAAGACGCTCAAGATCTGGACACCACCGGAAAAGATTAGGGTAGTCAAAGTTATCATTTTTAAACTTAATCCCGCAGTTACTTAGGGACAGGGATTTCAAGTGAGAATTGTTGAAGGCAAAGCTTGAAATTTTCGTTAGTTTCAAAGAGTTCAAAAACAAGTCCTCAAGTCTCCCTAACTGAGAAAATATATTGTTATCCAAAGATACAATCCTGTTCTCCTGTAAGCGTAGCCATCTTAAGGAAGTCAAGCAAGAAAGGGATCCCTTGAACAGAGCGTCGATATCGTTGTGATCTAAATTCAAACTTCTAATCCTTGGAAATTTGCTGGTTCCATTCACACAAAACTTTGGCACCTCAGACAACTTGTTATAACTTAGCTTCAGAGTTTTTAAATTATCTAAACCAAACAATTCAATACACACAATCTTGTTATTTGATAAATCCAACTGTATCAAATGTTTGAATATTTGGAGTGCCTTGTCATTCATATTACGAAAACTGTTATTTCGAAGTTGGATTTCTTTCAGTGGGGATTTCTCCATACCCTGAAAGAACTTCGAATAAACATCGTACCCCATGTTAATTTCGTTCAGATATAGCCATTGTATTCTTAATGTTCTTAATGATGAAGACAGTTGTTCTTTGTTTATGCCCACATTTCCGGTAAGATTTAGTTCTGTCAGTGTCGAATTAAAGTTGGAGAATGCATCAGACGTTATGTTTTGTATCTCACACATTGAAATTTGAAGCGTGCTAAGTTTCACCTTTGTTATATTTGAAAAGGTCTCTCTGCTTATCGAAGGTAAATAGTTGTTTTCAAAAATGAGAACTTTAGTCTTAGACGGTAATGGAGGAATGTAGGATATATTTCCTTTGCAAGTCGCTGTCCTGTTCTCGCATTTGCATATTGGATCGGGACATGGGACATCGGCCTCGGAAAAAGTCGAAATGGCACTGACAAAAATCAAAATACATACCGAATAGAAAAGGCCGGCCTTAAATGTATGACGTGGAACAATCATACTGGGGATCTGAAAGTATATATATATATATATATATATATATATATATATATATATATATATATATATATATATATATATATATATTAAAACAATATGGCATTTAAAGTAATTTTTGATATACCAATACTATTGGTATATCAAATTGTGATCAGCCTATGGCGCAATAATACGCATATATAAACATTATAGCGACCGTCTGCAGTTGATTCTAGATCAATGATGAATTTCCACATATTAATCATTAGTGACGTATGAAAATAACGATAAAAAGTATTAATAATCCTCGTTTTCTAAATGAATTTAATATGGTACATATTTTCATCACAATCTTTTCTGATTTTTGTTCCTCCTCCACTCATATGCATAACGGACAAACTATGCAGAAATGTGGAGTGAGAGATAAAATGAATTTGGGATGGATTAAAACCTTGAAATAGAAACTACACCAAGTAACCTACAAGAATATGGTTCGTCGTAAAGATACGTGTGCACTTTCCTTGGGATTTATCTACAGTGTTTGTCAGTGATACAAAGTTGCAAATCAGGTCGCCATTATAAATTTCTCGGTTACGAGGTACACATACTGTGATGTATTTAATGTTATGTTTTGTCGTTGTTTCTTAAACATACTATAATTTTCTAAAAATCGATTATTATTAGTTAAATATGAAAATGTCCAAAGCCCGCCCCCCCTTTCTCTCTCTCTCTTGACCATAGCAGCAAGATACGGGCTAAAATCTATGAATTGACGAACGTAGAGGAGTTTATTTTGTGTCATTCAACGATATCTCTGGACTTATGAATGATGATAAAAGTTAAGTCAAACCAACCAAAGGATGAGAGAGAGAGAGAGAGAGAGAGAGAGAGAGAGAGAGAGAGAGAGAGAGAGAGAGAGAGAGAGAGAGAGTTTATTATTGGTGGTAAACAGAGCAGAATAATGACTTTGATCAACTGTAAATATATTAAAATATTTTAATTCCCTCTTTTTGGTTCGTCATTTCGCTTAGGTTATATTCCACATTAATTTCCAAGCGCCGGAACGTGTATGGCAGCGTTGATGTGAATGGCGTAGCTATGTGTTTTTGTAGTGCTCTACTTTTATCATTAAAACCGTCTTTCATGTTTATATCATAAGAATGTAATATATTCATTTAATCAATGTGAAGAAAAATAGAATCTAAATAAGAAAACAATCAACTAATCAATATGCAAGGTAATTGTGAATAGCCACAAAAGGCATAGAACTACATTTTGTAGCGGACACACTCGGGTATGTGTATGTATATATATATATATATATATATATATATATATATATATATATATATAAAGTTGAACGTAGGACGCAAATAGGTGTAATTCCTAACGACTTTGATTCGCTGTCCTGCCTTTGCATTTACAATACGTTATCATGTATGGGCGTTAGATTTGGAAAGCAATTCGTGTGCTTTTATATTCAATTAGACGCGTTTGTCTGTTAGTTCATCGTGATATTTTTCATTTACCAAACGTTTGAAGCCTCATGTAAATTTTGTGTGCTGGAAGTGGACATTAACAACTACGGAATATTAAAGATTCGTATAGTATTTGTAGATATCTCTGAAAAAATATACAATTTACATAAAAGAATATACAATTTACATGAAAGAATATACAATTTACATGAACCCTTCGGGAAAATCTAACATAGAGAGGGCCATTTACACTCCTGTACCTTTATAGGCATACTGTGTATTGGACTTCATGGGTTGACAATAACAGACATGTGACACTCGTTCACTGAATCCTGTTTTATGCTTTACAATGAAAACAATCAGGGTTACTATGTCCAATAAAAGTTTCTTCTTATCTTATAGGTATGTGTACTTACCCTCTTTTCACAACATGTCCTTTTTGCCTGTGGTCTTAAGATCATTCTAACACAGAATCATTTCGAGGCATATAGTATAAAACATTCTCTCATTTTCTTGCGACTATTAGTCATCCCGGTTTACACTGATGTAACTGTTAACAATCAATGGTACAAATAAAACGGAGCTTAGTTATGTAACTCGATACAATTTAATGATGTCATGCGTGTAATATAAATCATCAAAAATCTTACAGAGATCAACAATCCAATCTCTCTCTCTCTCTCTCTCTCTCATGAACTCAAATATGTTAATATCCATAAAACAACACTCGAATGCTCCTACGTTTTGTGAGATATCTAAAATACTACTGAAATGTTTTTGAGAATACAAAATTGGGCATGATCCTGGTGGAATATAATGCAATATCTCTAATCAGTTGACAGTTCTGACTTTTTTACCATGTGGCACAATAAAAAGGTTTCTCGATAATGCAGACCACATTATCTCATCCTTCAAAAAATTGAACTATTAATTTTTTTTACAACAGATATGTTGACAATTACATCCAAAGAAAACTCACGTGTCAGGCAAATTTAGACTTTATTAGAATAAATTAAATGAAACAAATCAAAACACAAACGAATTTTAGAAGGGCGAGATAAATTATTACCGTTTCCGCATGTTACTATGTGTTGGTTCGGAATGTTACAAACAATTTAGGGTTATTTCTCTTTGATGATTTTCTTCTTTAAATTTACGTAACAAGTGTGAGATAAATGATCTGTACAAGCACTAATAGATGTTATTATGAAATTTGGCGATTGTTTCGTTCCTATCACAAAGGGTGTGTATATATATATATATATATATATATATATATATATATATATATATATATATATATATATATATATATATATATATATATATTATATATATATAATGGTATCAGATTTGTTCACGTTCAATATCAACCGGCAATATAAATATATGTTAGTGTACATCTTGCGCGCGCGTGTGTTTGTCGACATCAGCTCCAAGCTTCAAATCAGTATGCGTTAAATTGAGTGCTACTTTTTTCATACATGTCTAAGGTCCACAGGAGAATTCTGCACACTGGTTCAAGTTCTGTAATATTTTCAATTGTTTACTGGATCCATGAATGCAGTGCGTAGTCACAATGGCAATAAAAGGAAGTTCATACTTAGCTTTTAAATATTTAAACAAACAATCGATAAACTTTGAGATAAGGATTGATTACTTCTTTAGACTTGCTATAACCCCAAAAATTATAGTTAGTGCCAAAATAGTAATTATGGCCCATTACGAATATAATGATATATTATATATATGATTACCCATGTCCGTTCGTCCAGACATTTTGGCCACTTATCAGCCATTGTGATCGAGCATTCATATTTCACGAAACACAATTCTGGATTTTATTTGTGATAATGACTACAATTTTTTAAAATTTCAGTTAGATGCAGTAAAGATGTATTTACATTTTCTTCATTGAAACTGTAAAGCCTAGCGGCTATGTACACCTGTCGCCGCGTCTCTCGTTTTTATTACGATTTCAAAAACAAGTTCAAAGTAAAGGCAAACTGTTAGCTCTTGTTGTGTACTAAGTGTAAAGTATATATATATATATATATATATATATATATATATATATATATATATATATACAGACTGGATATCAAATTATTACAACAAAAGAAGTAAGTAAGAATGGTATGTATAATACACAAAGTTACTTAAAATGAAAGTTTCTTTATATTTCCTATAGAAGCTTCCATTTTATGATATCCACCATAATAAAAATCGTAGCTTTACATGAGGACTGATGACTGCTTTCATATATCCAAGATGATTAAGGATCACAAATACGTTTAAAATCCGTACTATCTGCCCTCCCCTTTCTTTCCTGCTGCTGCATAGTGATATCCACTTGGATAGGTACTGGATAAAATATTTGGCTTTTGCGCAATGAATTATTAGCCCGTTTGCTGAACTAAAGATTTTCACAACTGCAGTCAAACGGGTTTCGAGACAGACAGAATGTGGTCCAATTTTCCAAAACAGATCTAGGGAAATATCCTTATTTGGTCATTGTTATGTAACTTCATGCCATTAATTGTGTGAGAAACATGCTGACCTTACTGAATAATTTAACAGAATGTTCAAATATGGAATTCGAACAGTGGATCTAATTGTTTTAGTTTTGAAAACGTCTGGTGGAATATAATTGAAATTCATCCCTTGGCGATTTCGACCAGTAAGGTTCTATAGCGGTAAAAACATTGACTTTAATGAACCAGCATTGAACCGGTGAAGGTTGTTTAGTCCCATTGCAAGAGTCCGAAACTCTGGACACGATCGAAATACGTTTGCGAAGGGAGAATGTATTCCTTGTAAACATAATGTTAGAATCTTGTGATATAGCGATTTCATGTTGCTATCTTGTGATATAGCGATTTCATGTTAGAATCTTGTGATATCGCGATTTCGTTAGAATCTTGTGATATAGCGATTTCATGTTAGAATCTTGTGATAGAGCGATTTCATGTTAGACTCTTGTGATACAGGGATTTCATGTTAGAATCTTGTGATATAGCGATTTCATGTCAGAATCTTGTGATATGGCGATTCCATGTTAGAATCTTGTGATATAGCGATTTCATGTTAGAATCTTCTGATATAGCGATTTCATGTTATCTTGTAATATGGCGATTTCCTGTTAGATTCTTGTGATATGGCGATTTCATCTTAGAATCTTGTGATAGATCGATTTCATGTTCGAATCTTGTGATACAGCGATTTCATGTCAGAATCTTGTGGTAGATCGATTTCATGTTAGAATCTTGTGATATAGTGATTTCATGTCAGAATCTTGTGATACAGCGATCTTTTATGTTTGAATCTTGTGATATAGCGATTTCATGTTAGAATGTTGTGATATAGCGATTTCATGTTAGAATCTTGTAATATGGCGATTTCATGTTAGAATCTTGTAATATGGCGATTTCATGTTAGAATCTTGTAATATGGCGATTTCATGTTAGAATCTTGTGATATGGCGATTTCATGTTAGAATCTTGTGATATAGCGATTTCATGTTATAATCTTGTGATACAGTGATTTCATGTTAGAATCTTGTGATATAGCGATTTCATGTCAGAATCTTGTGATATGGCGATTCCGTGTTAGAATATTGTGATATGGCGATTTCATGTTAGAATCTTGTGATATAGCGATTTCATGTTAGAATCTTCTGATATAGCGATTTCATGTTATCTTGTAATATGGTGATTTCATGTTAGATTCTTGTGATATGGCGATTTCATCTTAGAATCTTGTGATAGATCGATTTCATGTTAGAATATTGTGATATAGCGATTTCATGTTAGAATCTTGTGATATAGCGATTTCATGTTATAATCTTGTGATATAGTGATTTCATGTCAGAATCTTGAGATATAGCGATCTTTTATGTTAGAATGTTGTGATATAGCGATTTCATGTTAGAATCTTGTAATATGGCGATTTCATGTTAGAATCTTGTGAAATGGCGATTTCATGTTAGAATCTTGTGATATGGCGATTACATGTTAGAATCTTGTGATATAGCGATTTTTTGTTAGAATCTTCTGATATAGCGTTTTCATGTTAGAATCATGTGACATAGTGATTTCATGTTAGAATCTTGTGATATGGCCATTAGAATCTTGTGATACAGCGATTGCATGTTAGAATCTTGTGATATGGCGATTTCATGTTAGAATCTTGTGATATAGCGATTTTGTATGTTAGAATCTTGTGATATGGCGATTTCATGTTACTATCCTGTGATATGGCGATTTCATGTTAGAATCTTTTGATATGGCGATGACATGTTAGAATCTTGTGATATAGCGATTTTTTCATCTCAGAATCTTGTGATATTACGATTTCATGTTAGAATCGTGTGATATAGCGATTTCATGTTAGAATCTTGTGATATAGCGATTTCATGTCAGAATCTTGTGATATAGCGATTTTTTATGTTAGAATTTTGTGATATAGCGATTTCATGTTAGAATCATGTGACATAGCGATTTCATATTAGAATCTGTGTGGTATGGCGATGAGAATCTTGTGATATGGCGATTTCATGTTAGAATCTTGTGATACAGCGATTTTTTATGTTAGAATCTTGTGATATAACGATTTCATGTTAGAACCTTGTGATATAGCGATTTCATATTAGAATCTTGTGATATAGCGATTTCATGCTAGAATCTTGTGATATAGCGATTTCATGTCAGAATCTTGTGATACAGCGATCTTTCATGTTAGAATCTTGTGACATAGCGATTTCATGTTAGAATCTTGTAATATGGCGATTTCATGTTAGAATCTTGTGAAATGGTGATTTCATGCTAGAATCTTGTGATATAGCGGTTTCATGGTAGAATCTTGTGATATAGCGATTTCATGTTAGAATCTTGTGATACAGCGATTTCATGTTACTATCTTGTGATATGGCAATTTCATGTTAGAACCTTGTGATATAGCGATTTCATGTTAGAATCTTGTGATACAGCTATTTTTTATGTTAGAATCTTGTGATATAACGATTTCATGTTAGAATCGTGTGATATAGCGATTTCATGTCAGAATCTTGTGATACAGCGATTTCATGTTAGAATCTTGTGATATAGCGATTTCATGTCAGAATCTTGTGATACAGCGATTTTATGTTATGATCTTGTGATATAGCGATTTCTTGCTAGAATCTTGTGATATAGCGATTTCACGTTATAATCTTGTGATATAGCGATTTTTTATGTTAGAATTTTGTGATATAGCGATTTCATGTTAGAATCATGTGACATAGCGATTTCATGTTAGAATCTTGTGGTATGGCGATGAGAATCTTGTGATACAGCGATTTCATGTTACTATCTTGTGATATAGCGATTTTTTATGTTAGAATCTTGTGATATAACGATTTCCTGTTAGAACCTTGTGATATAGCGATTTCATGTTAGATTTCATGTTAGAATTTTGTGATATAGCAATTTCATGTCAGAATCTTGTGATATAGCGATTTCATGTTAGAATCTTGTGATATGGCGATTTCATGTTAGAATCTTGTGATACAGCTATTTTTTATGTTAGAATCTTGTGACATAACGATTTCATGTTAGAATCTTGTGATATAGCGATTTCATGTTAGATTTCATGTTATAATCTTGTGATATAGCGATTTTTTCATCTCAGAAGCTTGTGATATAGCGATTTCATGTTAGAATCTTGTGATATAGCGATTTCATGTCAGAATCTTGTCAAACAGCGATTTCATGTCAGAATCTTGTGATACAGCGATTTCATGTCAGAATCTTGTGATATAGGGATTTCATGTTAGATTTCATGATAGAATCTTGTGATATAGCAATTTCATGTTCGAATCTTGTGATATGGCGATTTCATGTTAGAATCTTGTGAAATGGCGATTTCATGTTAGAATCTTGTGATATGGCTATTTCATGTTAGAATCTTGTGATACAGCTATTTTTTATGTTAGAATCTTGTGATATAACGATTTCATGTTAGAATCGTGTGATATAGCGATTTCATGTTAGATTTCATGTTAGAATCTTGTGATATGGCAATTTCATGTCAGAATCTTGTGAAAAAGCGATTTCATGTTAGAATCTTGTGATATAGCGATTTCATGTCAGAATCTTGTGATATAGCGATTTCATGTCAGAATCTTGTCATACAGCGATTTCATGTCAGAATCTTGTGATATAGCGATTTCATGTTAGAATCTTGTCATACAGCGATTTCATGTCAGAATCTTGTGATACAGTGATTTCATGTTAGAATCTTGTGATACAGCGATTTCATGTTAGAATCTTGTGATATAGCGATTTCATGTTAGAATCTTGTGATATGGCGATTTCATGTTAGAATCTTGTGATATAGCGATTTCATATTAGAATTTCTGAAAGCAAGGCTTGACATTTTATTTATCTTCATGGATTTTTCTAAATATAAGCTGTTAGGCTTGTAAACTGAGAAAACACATTGTTATTCAAATATTGTTTCATGTTTCTATCTAGGTGAAGCCTTTGGCAAATTCATGCAAGACCATGATCTCTCGCACGATACGCTGATGCAGTTGTTCTCTAAATTTAACACAGCAATACTTGGAAATTTGCTGCATTCACGCAAACATCATGCCCCATTGCAAGGATGTTAAATAATTACCAAATAAAATCAAGCTTATTCAGAACGGAATAAAATGAAATAAAGAAAATGCATGTAAAACAAATAAGAAAGTGTGTCCTTCAAACGAATATTAGAAGGGTGTGATTTGCTGGCATATTTCCTTATGTGACGATGTGTACGATCGGCGTGCCTACAGACATTTCGAGTTATTTATGTTCGACTTTTCTTCTATTTAACAATGACGAGGTTAAAGATTTCCACAAGCATTAATGGACCTGTTAGTAAAAATGGCTTGCCACTCCATTTCATAAACTGTACATTATATATCTACGTTATCTACTGCTTCTTGTATATTATTATCAACTGAAAATGTCCCTGCATTCGTCCAATAAATAAAAGGTCTAAATACATCACTGCCTTTTGCACGGCAGGTTTACATAATCTCATAAAATAATTCACCTTACATTCCTTTGACCAGTGATGAATGATTTAAAGTCGTATTCCATCGAGAGATGAAACCCGAAAAGTGAAATTATAATATGGCATTGCGTTTTGGCTGTCCCAATATATCGTGATCCATTCCATCGACAGACAAAACCCAAAAAGTGAAACTATAAGATGGCATGGCGTTTTGGCTCCCCTAATGAATAGCAGTAGAAAGAATTTGAACTAATGCACCAACGATTCTAAATAAACAGACGGAAATCCCAGCAAATACATAAATATACTGGACAGACGCTAGAGCCTTTAATCAGGTGGGATGTTTCCGGGAACATTGCCAGTCACGTACTCGTACAAACATCAAAACAATCTCCTCAATACAATACGTTTCCACTTGAGCCTAATATTTAAGGAAAGCGAGCCTGTTTATCAACATCTTAGCTCAGAGAGAGTCTGTAGGACAATTTCAGCCCACATCATATGATTTACGAAAACTAACAAGCCAAACGGGAGGACCTGGATGGCGTTTTGGTGGTACAAAAAAGCATGTTTTCTGCTAAGCGCTGCAAAGATTACTCTCGTAATACATATACTAATTAAATAATAGTTTGACAAAGAATGCAGCTTTAAGCCAACTAGCACATTATTATGTTGTTCCTAAGGTTACCATACCCGTGTACCTACACGTCAAATGAAATTCAGAGCCCAATTTCTATAAGAACACAAACAGACCTATTCCGTGTGCACCTCTCTCTCTCTCTCTCTCTCTCTCTCTCTCTCTCTCTCTCTCTCTCTCTCTCAAGCTATGTACATACCTGCTAGCATAAATACTTCCATGCATGCAAATAAACATATAGCATACATACATGTATGTACCTGTAATTAACTCTACATCCGAGGATACGAAAACATTTGGTTCTGTTTAATATATATAGCACTCACCAAATTCATTGCCTGTGTCGTGGCAACACTAAAATATCTCTAATCTTGAATTGATAATCCACATATAACGCTCCATTTAATTATCAATAAATTTGCCTTGAACGCCCTACACTCGACATCTCCACATAGGCTCAACACACACGCACACACACACACACACACATACACACAAACACAACATATATATATATATATATATATATATATATATATATATATATACTATATATATATATATATATATATATATATATATATATATATATATATATAAGCAGCAAAGAGGCTGAACAGACTCTAATTGGGGTACCTTGGAATTCAAAAAATAAGGCTTCCTGCGAAAAACTACGACATATATAAAATTACGTTAATAAACTCAAACCAACCCCTCTAGCATTTCGATAATTTTCCTGATTTTACTAGCAAATCTTTGTTGCTGACGTTTAGAATTTATTTCCCAATTTTGTTTGCAATTTTCGTAGCTTATCATTTACTCGTCTGGTACTCATCGAGAGAATTAATCAGCCTCTCTGCTGCTGTGTTTGACTTAATTAAATCATTATTATACCAATAATGGAATCTCATATATCTAGATCAGCTCGACAGCGACTAGAGTCAATTAAAAAATATATCCCTGTTCATGATTCTGTCAAACAAAAATTACAAGCGCATCGGGAGTCTCAGGAAGAATTTGCCGAAGAAACAGAACAGTTATTTAAACCGGTTACAGAGGCTACCAAAAGTCTTCCCGCGTTAGAGCAAACCGCTACAGCAACTAGAAAAATAGCAGAGAGAACTAAAAAAACAAAAAAGATTATAAGAGAACTTCCAGGTGAAATAGCTGCTCTCAGCCAATGCGAGAAATACTTGAAGGTATTGAACAAAAGGATCATACACCAGAACCAGAACTAAAACCAAAACAAGTAAGGGCCAGAACTGAAGTGAATGATAAATTTACCGAAAGAGATATTTCCTTCATAAAAAAAATATTGAAACGGTAAGATTACCTGCGCTTGCTGTGCACAGCTTTGATCAGAGAGAAAAATTTCTAAAACTCGAGTACGCCGATGATAATGTAAGTCGTGAAACCTGGTACAAATGGATATTTCGCATACACCACGGAGCTGATCAGGCCCGAAATAATGATCCAAGATATATTGCATTTGATAATGGAATAAACAATTATCTTAAACACTTACAACAACGACAACAACAACAACAACGACAACCACTCCAAACAACAGGTAAGGAAAAGGAACGGCAGGATTCAAATTCTGAACCCGGCGCCACTGGAAGTGGTATTGGTACGGGTACCAGAGGAAGTGGTCTTATTACCTCATGTCCCAATAACACCCTTGCCGATGTTAAACGATTAGAAATTCTGATTGGCGGAAAACGAGCTGGTAATAATTCCCCAGAAATCATTAATGAAGCAGCTGATATTTGTCAGAGATTATTTACAGGCAGTATCATAGATATTAATGTTTATCGATCCTTCATTGATGAAATCGCCGATGATTACCACAGTGATTAAGAGTATTGGGTGTGGCTTAATTAAATCATTATTATATCAATAAAGGAATCTCACACATCTAAACTGGCTCGACAGCGACTAGAGGCAATTAAGAAATATCTTCCCATCCGTGATTCTGTCAAACAAAAATTACAAGTGCGTCAAGAGTCTCAGGTGGAATTTGCAGAAGGCGCAGAACCTGTTATCGCGACTACTAATGGTCTTCTTCCCGCGTTGAAGAAAACCGCTAAGCTATAACTGCAACACAGCAGGTTATCGGAGCATTACCAAATCAAATTAAAGAAGCTATGGAGTCTGCCGACAAAACACGTGATGATATTCAAGACTTTAAAAATATTGTCGAGGATCTGTCTAAACCAAAATTAAAAACTCGGTATTTTACTCAACAAGGCTATTTAGAAGTTATGGATGATCCTGTTAAGGTTGCTGCGTCGGGATATCAGCTGCGGCATCAGCTTCTAAAACCAGAGTTTTATAACACTCCAGAAAAAGATTGGGTTGCTAGGGTATTTCGTGAGTACAAGGATATTCCACAAATCAGTCAAAAATATATAAAAGAATATGATGATTTTGTTGATAAAGTTTTTGAAATAAGAAGAGGTGTTGGAACGCCAATTATATCACCAAGAAAGCAGAGATCTCGACAAAAGAGACAACCATCACCTAACCCCGGTGCAATTGGAAGTGGTATTGCTGCTCAAGGAAGTGGTCTTATTACTCAATGTCCCGATAACGTCCTTGCCGATGTTGAACGGTTAGAAATCCTCATTGGCGGAAAACGAGCTGGTAATAATTCCCCAGAAATCATTAATGAAGCAGCTGATATTTGTCAACGATTATTTACAGGCGGCATCATGGTTATTAATGTTTATCGATCCCTCATCGATGAAATCGCCGATGATTACCACAGTGATTGATCAGGTATACAATTAAATCAGTGACAAGAAAATAAGATGAGTATACATAATACTCAACGTGGACCGACCATGGTCAGGGTGATAAATTCGAGATTACCAACCTATAAAGCGTTCTACGGCGATGGACTTGGTGATGTTGTTCAGGGCCTATTTAGAAGGATAGCTCCGAAAGCAATACCGATTGCAAAGCAGATGGGGATGAAAACCATCGAAGTTATTCGTGATAAGGGAATTAGTAATGTTGGAGATGTTGCCGGTAAAGCATTCTCATCAATCAAGGATAGACTAGCACGGTTAGTACGACGAAAACCGCATCCAGTAAAACCTCAGCCAGTAAAATTACCCAGTACTGAAGTGATGCCTGCAAATGTTAGTAAAATAATAAATCAAGCTGCTAATCAAAACTTAGCAACAATGGCGTTGCCATCGATGGCTGATGTACCCCTATCAGAAGAAAAAATTATAACCGCAAGTCTGATACCAGGAAGCGGTCTTCGTGTTAGTCGAACACGATAATAATAAAATGTTCAAGCGCGTATCTGATCCCGCACTCGACATCGACGCACCAGTTCTCAAGAATGAATCGATACGCGATTATCAATATTATTCTTATGATGCACGACAACCAGATCAGCGTGGGGAATCGAATTACAAGTTCAGGATACAAGTAGATACTTCTTACCCGCGGAGGCATTTATCGAGGTCGAAGGTGAGATCTTAAGAGATAATAATAATGAATATAACGCTGATATTAGAGTTGGTTTTGTCAACAACGGTATCATGGCGTTGTTTGACAGTGCTACGTGTATTATCGACGGAAGAAATATTGAATCTATTCAGAAGGACGTTGATGTTGCCACGACGATACTTGGTCTTGCAAGATACAGCGACGATTATTCAAGATCAGTTGGTCCGTCAATGATGTTTGTCAAGGATACTTCTGACAACCCTGACAACAGACAGCATCTTTTGGTATAAACACCGCGTGATACTGCATCTGACCCACAACCAGCTGGAATGATAGCCCGACCCGCCGCTGATTTTTCAATATTGCAGAGTATTAATCCAGAATTCAACTTAGGATTCACAACACGTCAGTCAATGCTAACAGGTATGCGTAGAAGATTTTCATGTGCAATTCCACTATCACATATTTTTGGATTTTGCAGAAATGTCAGAAAGGTATTTTCGGAGCCAAGCATACAGTTGTACTTGTAAGAAAATCTGCCGACAATGATGCAATCTGGCGACCTGCTGGTGATGCTGGTAAAGTAATAATAACAAAACTTTTGTTGTGGATGCCAACAATAACTCCATCACTAACGGAAGAACAACGGCTACATTCTTTTATGGACAGCGGCGGCAAATCAACATTATTATGGTTGACAACAACTACAGATGCGGTACAAAGTAACATTAATGGTTTATTCACATGGCAGATAGCATCACAGCAAGGTGTCTCAGCACCGCGACATATATTTATTGCGTTCCAAAATGCTGCACGAGTAAACGAACAAACACGCAGTATAATGATATTTGACCAACTTGGCGTCACAGAAGTTTCGTTGAGGATAAATGGACATCAAGAACCTTCCGAGGATATATTACTGGATTTTGCTAACAATTATGTTGCACGTACATATCATCGTTTGATGTCATTCATGGGGAGTGATCAGAATATCGATACTGGTTTACAAATATCACAGCTAGATTTTACAACGCGGTATCCAATCTATTACTTTTCACTGGAACATTTGGATTTAGTTAGGCAATCTGTCGTTGATATACATTTTCGAGCTCGCGTAAATCGAGGAATTATTGACAATTACAGAGCAATCGCTGTTATATTATCCGATAAAACAATGCTTCTTGAAGGTGTTGGTGGTCGTATGAGAGTCATTGATGCCCCCGTGGAAAAAAATGTAATTGAATAAATCATAATATTATAAATGTCATATCATCACGTCAACGTCCATCTGACTCCTGGTCAGATTAAAAAACTAAATTGGCGTCCAAAAATAATTGTGGAACATCAATAACACTCAAACACGGACAACTCGCAGGTGGACCGAATAAACTATCACTAACAGACCGTCAACTCAAACACTTCAATAATGCCAAGCGATCAAGCACCGGTGTACGACTTAATCTTTCCGCGAGTGCTATCAGCAATGTTGTTAAAACCGGTGGAATATTTCCACTTCTCGCAGCTATTCTAGCGTTGATAGCCGCGGCTGCATCCGCGGTTGCGAAAGCTGCTGCACTCGACGCAGTTGGAACTGCCGCTTGAATGGCATTAAAGAAAGCAACAGGAAAAGGAATAAAAACATAAAAACTTCCAAAAAAAAGGAAAGGGTCTAAGACTGCCAGGAACTCCTCGTTTATGCTACGGAAAAGGTCTAAGACTTCCCGGGACACATCGTTGATACTTCCCATGTCCAATTTTGATTTACTTGATGCTGCTGAGAGATTAAATATCAAAACTTCAGAGGTGTTTTTATGCGCGATCAATTGCCAAAACAACCAAATCGTGTTGAGACCGGTATCATTAATCTCGATAGAAGTTATGGTCCAGGTACTCATTGGGTTGCATATGCGATTGATCCACTTGGAATTGTTTATTTCGATTCGTATGGACTGGCACCACCGAAGAAATTTTTTTAATATGTCGACAACGGTGACAAAGTCACTGTCAACACTCCCGTATGGTATTCAACATTACCAACACAAAAAATAACCGATCCATCAATATGTGGCCGTGAATCACTCGCGATCCTCGAAACTATTTCAAAATCAGCGATTTCATCGCCAGCGATCTCACCTCATAAAGTTGTAAGTGATTATACGAGTTCTATTTTAAATAATCGCTAATCGTATAATGGTTGATATTATGGAAGATCCTCTATCAAAGACAAGAAGCGCGAAGACATCGATTTATCGAAATTCGCAAGAAAAGATGAACTCGCTGATATTATGAACCTTTCCGGGGTTGACCGAGATGAAGATGTCATTTTTCAGGATAAATACGGCGTTCTAAAAACGAGTAACATTAAATGGATCGACATAATTCGTAGAGTTCTCGGTGCTACCACGGATAATATTCCAGTTTTTACTGATCGTGGTAGAATCAGACACTCAAATATATAATTTATAACTATCAGAGAAGAAATCAGAAATAGCGTTGCTGATCGTTTAAAATCCACGGGTGATACAATGACAGGCGAACTCAACATGAACGGAAACAAAATCGTTGTTTTAAGAGAACCAACAGGTGATGAAGATGCCGCAACAAACAAATGCGTAGACGATAAAGATACGTCCATCGATGACAAATTAAATACACTACGAGCCGAGTATGACGTTCTCGTAAATATGTTTTTAAACACTCGTAGAAATTTTCAAAAACTTAATAAAATCGCAGATGATTTCTTTGGAAGTCCAATGGTTGTCGACACAAAACTCTCTGAAATTAACACAAAACTAGAAGATATTGTCAGTGGAATTCCTGATATCGTTCAAAAAACTAATCTGATTAAAATTCCTCACGCCGATGGCAGCGCCATTGCCGTCAACAATATCGTATACACAGTATCATCAGGATCATCAACATGGTCACGACAAAATAACACTATCAAACATACGGCAGAAGTCACTGGTGTGTACAGACTGTCTGTGTTCAGCGCTGCAAAATTCAGGATATTTACTACGTATCCATGGCGTCATTCGACTGATAATTTTTCTGGAACCGTGTCTATTGTATTACATAAAGATGCCGAAGAAATATTTATACTGGAGCCATCTGATAAAAAAATAACCGCAGCGTCGATCTGGTGGTGTCAGGAATTTGTCGCTGAAACACCTCAATTGATTACTTAATTCAACAACGTCATCAAGTATAATGATTTCGCCAATGACTTCGTCATCGCCAATGACATCGTCATCGTCAACTACGTCAATGACTTCGTCATCGAATATGAACATCGTAAACAAATACAGATACGAGCAAGCGTGTTTGTTACAGACTCAACTAAAAACATCATTGACGAGTACGCTATAAAAATAAAAAAATACAGTAGACGTATCGTTGTTACTGATATAATTGTTTATTCTGCATCTGCGATCGTCGCTGGAACAGCAACTATAATCGGATCATTGTCAGCCACATATATAATAGCACCAATAATAGGAATTTCCGTCGCAGTTATAACCGGTATTGCTGGTATTCTTAATATAATTGCAGAAAAGATATCTACGTGTGCGGCTTATAAATTACATGAATATCAAATATTGCTATCGGCGGCAACACACGCACACGCCAAATTTTCATCACTGATATCATCAGGTCTCAATGATGGAGTAATATCAGATCAAGAATTCACAGAAATGATTAAGGTTTACTATGGCAATGACAACGTCATTGACGAAGTCATCAACAAAGTCAATTTACTTCCTAATTTAAAATCAAGTAAATAATAATAATAATAATAGTAACAATGTCAACGCCATCGTCGACGCCGCAAGAACTCCTCCAACAAATCGTCGCTAATACAACACCGTCAACAACTACGATGAATATTAACGAGTTCAACTAATCCTGAATTCGATATTGTTTTTCCAAAGGCGATTCCAGCGAAAGAAATCGCATTAGCACAATTGCGAGTATATCACAGTTGGCCAAATATCAGATCAAAATCATTCTTTGGGTTACCCGCAAATAACTCGTTAGTTTTTTCTTATAAAAATAGACCTGATGGAACTCCTGATTGGCAAGTTGTAGGTATTCCTACTGGTAGTTATCAAATAGAACAGATCAACGATGAATTCCAACGTAGGATTAAATCTATAACAGGGCGAGAATCTAAAATCGCTATTACGGTTAACGAACCAACATTATCAGCTGCGATAGAAATATCAACGCCGGATTACTCCGTTGATATATATCAGTCATCGATCAGAACTGTATTAGGATGGCCAGAAGTTCCGCCGGTTTATCAAGGACCTTCAGAACCGATCAAAGCTGATTTCGTCACAGACAAAAAAATATTTTAAAAATATCCAGAATATCGAAGAGGATATCCATGGAATTATACGAAAGAAGTACATAGTATAGAATTTACTGTAGCAAAATTCTATTTTATTGCGTCTGATGGCACAAAACTTCATAGATTATTAAGAACCATATGTCACTATGATGATAATAGAAAACCACTTATCGACGAAAAATTTATTAAATCATTTTCCGACGTAATTAAATCCGAACATGAACAAACAAGCAACAAACTACGAAATTTATTTTCCAGTGTCGCACAATATTACAACGATGATATAAAGCAAGAGGTCATCGCAACGATACAACATCTAAACCAGGTTGCATCGGACCTCAAATATATCAACAAAATTTTCATTTAAACAGTAATCGTAGACCGTGATGAATTCATTGATTCTGAATCCCCCTATACAACGACACTTAAACGATTGTTTTTCAGACATTACGCCATAACAGAATAACAATTACCAACATTTAAACTTCCAGGATTTAACGACGGTGAATTAAGAAAATCAGTTAATGATATAATCGATGAATACTTTCCAAAGATCGTAGACGCGTGGAGAAAAATATCTTCACCGGCGAATATTCTCCGACATGACAATGATCCATACCACGGTGGTCGTCATGTATCGCCGGGTGTTGGCAACATCACATCAACGATCGCAGTTAATTTGTTTGTGACGCCATCGATGGAAGTTATCTCGTAGATGTTGAAAAATCCACCCTGGCACAACAATGATATATTTTATACTCATTTACCTCCGAAGTACCCCCCGGGTTTTTAATTGTGTTAGTACCCGTTAATCCGGTTTATCTGCGATGTCATAATCTGCTGTTGTCACGGATAGATTTTAGACTTACTGACCAGGCCAGACACTTGCTTGACCTACGTCAGCAAGTTCTGGCAATAAATTTGTATGTACGCTCACAATGACGTCGTCATCGGCGTCATCGTAGATCTTCACGCTGTTAGTTCGTAGAACTCCAAGAGCGTCATCGTAGAACTCCAAGATCGTCAACGAATTAAAATTACACGAATAAATATAATCGATGATGAAATCATCGTCGAAATCATCGGGAATAATTGCAGAGATAGAAAAACTAAACCATATACAACAATTGATGGTGTGAGTAGTTATAGGGGATACCGTAGCCTCAATGGGAATTAGCATTACAGACCCCCCTGGGACCGTATAGCCTCAAGATATAAAAGCACACCCTGGGACTGTATAGCCTCAATGGAAATTGTGTAGAGTGACTAGCACACCTTGGGACTGTATAGCGTCAATGGAAATTTTGTATAGTGTCTAGTACACCCTGGGTCTGTATAGCGATAAGAGGAATGGAACAGGTGGCATGACGTCACACTGGTAACAATGTAGCAAAAAGAGAAGTACTGTGACGTCAGGCTACCTGAGGGAGGGCTATAGACAAACACGAATCAAGAGCGTTCGTGTTTTTAGTAGAGTAAGGGTTTTATATATTCGTTTAGGTTGGAGACAAAATGAAAATTAAGATCTTTTCGAGGCATTGGAAGTGGCCCTGAAAAGGGCCTTTGGGTTCTTCTTCTTCTTTTATCTTCTCCAGTTCTTCCACCAGTTCCTGACTTTTTGAATAATTCCTTTCTTCTTTTCTTTCTCTGGCATCCAGTCAGGATGACCCATAGCTCTAAATTTCTCTTGCACTTTTATCCAATTGTTGTTTAATTTCTCAAAGTCTTCTTTCTTCTTTCTGTTTTCCTTCTCCTTTTTCTCTTTTGTCCAGTTCTCTTCTTTTCTCCA
The DNA here is from genome assembly GCA_016617855.1 of Megalonaias nervosa. NCBI lineage: Eukaryota > Metazoa > Mollusca > Bivalvia > Unionida > Unionidae > Megalonaias > Megalonaias nervosa. Next base: position 28,016 of record JAECUM010008934.1, read on the forward strand.
GGTTTCTTTGATTTTCTTCACCTCTTCCTCCAGTACTTTTCTCATCAGGTCTTCAGCTTTTTTTAAAGAGTCTAAGCCCAAGTTTTTGACAAAAGACCACTCGGTGAAATTGAATATGTCTTGTAGAAAGGAGCTCACTTGTATGACATGATCAAGAGCCTGTTTCAAGGAGCCTACTCTCACATATTTAGGTTGAATGAGACCTCTAATCTTCTCCACTTGCTCCTCTGTCATACCTGCTACTAGATCCTTGGCTAGTTTTATGCTGGTGACTTGAGTGGTTAAAAAGTCTTTCGTAACTTGATAGCTACATTCCTTTTCAATCCTTTCAACCACGTAGACTCCATCCATTATCCAATAATAAATGTCTTTTAATCTGTTGAACAAGTCCATGTTGCTGCTCATTTTTTTATTCTGTGTAGAATGGCGCGAATGACGAGCGCTGTGCTCTATATCAGTGGAGCACGGACGTGAACGAAAACATCCCTTACACTCACTTCACATACAATTTACTATCCTCACCAAAGAACGAGCAAGCATAAAACACATATGATATACTATCCACACCAACGAACGAGTAATCATAAACACACAAATATACTATCCTCACCAAAACTATCCTCATCAACGAACGAGTAAGCATAAAACACACACAATATACTATCCTCACCAACGAACGAGCAAGCATAAAACACACACAATATACTATCCTCACCAACGAACGAGCAAGCATAAAACACATATGATATACTATCCACACCAACGAACGAGTAAGGATAAAACACACACAATATACTATCCTCACCAACGAACGAGCAAGCATAAAACACATATGATATACTATCCACACCAACGAACGAGCAAGCATAAAACACACATTATACTATCACACCAACGAAGGAAGAGAAGAAAAACACACACCCATATACTATCCACACCAACGAACGTGCATGCTAACACACACACACACACACACACACACACACACACACACACACACACACACACACACACACACACACACACACACACACACACACACACACACACACACACACACACACACACACACACATCAGTAAAGAGTGAGTGTTTATAGTCACACTACACTACATTCACACGAATTGGCAAATTGAATAGTTTCTCTTTTCTAGAGATCTGGTTAGCCCTGAAAAGGGCTGTTTTTTAGAACTGCAAATGCACCTGGTTAATGATGACATCTCCCAGGGCGGGCACCACACACGCATCGCCGGCTCCAGTCCTGCTCCCAATTGATGCGTGTGGTTGGGAGCGCAGAGGGAGGTTGATTGGCTTCACTATCCCACTCCTCAGTTTGAGGGATAGTGAACACTTGTTCCCTTCTTCTTCTATTCCACACCCTGGGATGCTGACGCCGAGGCTCCCACTCTTGCCTCTGTCTTTCCAATTCCTCCTCCCAGGTTTCTCTCTGGGGGACAGCGGCTCTTGGTACTGGTGGTACTGGCGGCAGAGGTTGTGGCTGTCTTTGTTGTGGTGCTGCTACTGCCTGTGGAGGCGTCCTCACCTCAGGCTTGACCTCACACACAAGTCTTAGCATGAGGTGAGGTAGGATCCCTCTCATCTCCTCTTCTTTCTTTTCTTCTCCTCCTCTTCAAGCCTGGCTTCTTCGGCTAAAGCCTCCATAGCCAGCTCATCTAGCAACCGCCTGGCATATTCCAGGTGCATCTGGAGTTCTAGTAGTTTTGTTATTCTGCTCATTTTGTTGCAGCTGCTACGTCAACGTGGGTAGCCAGACTGACGATCGCACCGATTTATATACTTGAAGCACGGACGTGAAGGTAAACATTCCCTAGCACTCAAATTTACCATCACATGTAACGCGCGGACTTAAAAGAAGCACTCACGTTGACTTTTTTACTTTTTACTTACAAACACAGACAGACACGATTGGACAAGACAGAGAAACGAAGTGCTTATAGGCACACTTCTATTTTTTTAAACATACAAACACACAAATATTTTGTTTTACTGACAAAAGAAACGAAGTGCTTATAGACACACTTCTATTTTCTAATTACAAATTTTGGCAAATTGAATGAGTATGTCTTTTCGAGAGTATTGGGTAGCCCTGAAAAGGGCTGTTTTTTTTTTGTTCACGGAAGTAATGGCAATCTTTTTTTACTGTCTAAGATTGCGTCCCCGTCTGGCAGTAGGCTTTCCTATTGGATACGGTCTGCTTCTGCGAAAAGAGAAAGAGAATTCTTTGGTGTCTACTCGACAGTCCACAAAACCTCTGTCTGGTTCTTGCTGCTGCTGCTGCTGCTGCTGCTGTTGTTGTTGTTCTTCTCTCTGCTTCTTCTGAAGTCTGTATTTCTCAGTCCATTCTTCTTGTTCTTTTTTAATTTCCTCTCTAAACATCTCTTCTATCAGACCTTGGACTGTGGAGAGCATCCTAACATTCTCTATTTCTTCAGGCTTCGGTATCAGGTTTAGCCTGACACGATGTAAACTGACGTAAGCTTCGTTCAGCTGGGCTAGTCTGGAAGGCATCTTCATAGGTTGACGAGTCAACAGTGAATGGTCAGACTGGAGACCCACCCGCTTTATATGGTTCAAACGCGGACGCGATAGAAAACATCCCTACTCGGTTTTAGTGTCGGAACGCTATGATAGCGAATGTCATGATGAGGGATAGAAAGAAGTCAAAGAGCATATATTCACAGTGTTTTTTGAAAACAAACGACAGACACATTTTTTTCAAAACACAACATTTTTTATTCAAGTAACAAGTAACAAGTCATAAGTCACAAGTAACAAGTAACATCAAACAAATTATTTTTGACAAGGTTGACAACGTTGTGAAATCATGTGAGATTTCCATTGATGGAAGTCATGAGGCCATTGATGTACACTACGTTTCCTAGCTAAAGACAAAAGATAACTATAATGGTCACAAAACCATCGATCTATTTTCTCATCGTTTCTAGAAGAGTGACGATCAAAATAAGTCACTAAATGTTCTAAAGGATATCCAAGACTGCGTTGATGAAGAAAATATACACAATATTGTCCACACACCATGGAATCTGTGCCTTGTAATTTCACATTATTGTATCGTGTCGTCTGGGCATTTCTTCTCATAAAGTCAATGATATCGTCTTCCAAAGGGGGTAATCCATACGAATCAAAATATTCCACACAATTCTCTTGAGGGAAGTAGACGGCAACCCAGTGAGTGCCTGGAAGATGACTTTCGTCCGTGTTGATGACATAAGCTTGATGGTCTTTAGGTTTGCGATGAGGTAGTTCATCTTTAGCGCACACGACAGGATTCCAAGAAGCAGTATACGAACTATTGTTCAAAAGGTAATAAAGTTCCCAGGTATCCATTTTCTGTTGTGTTGTTTTTGTTTTTTCACAGGTAATGATAAGTCATCAATTCAATTCTGACTTTTTGTTTGAAACGATCTGTCAAGTATCCGTTTCTTTGCCTTGTCTCCGCACTCTGGGCTAAGAGAGCTTCGATGCGATAGATCTCTAGAGTAGTCAATGGAGGACAGGAATGATCACGCAAACCTTTATACCACTCATGCAACACGGTTTCTTCTGAGATGAGACTCCAAGCGTCGTCCAGATACTCGTCCAATTTTTCTTCTTGACTCATCATCATACATTTATCGTGTTGAATTTGACTGGGATGATCGTTTTGACATCCGTAACAATATTTCTTGGACAATTCCGTAGTTGTATTCGCTAGGTGTTTAGCAAAACAGGACACTAAATGTTGTTCTTGTGCTGGCCATCTGGACTTGACTACTATCTCGGCCTCTTTGGCTTAGTCTTGGGGTTCTGTTTTCACGCTATCCTCCCATTCCATGCCCAAAGATTATCCACTGTTTAAAGAGGGATAGGAGTCTTCCATTGTGTCTAATAGTCTAGAACGACTTCTCTCAAACTGTTGATTTCTATGGTATTATCGAATTCAGCATACAGGATGACGTTGACCGTCTCAAGGAGAGCTTCTGCAAACTGAAGTTCCACACGCAGTTGACCGGATTTTATAGAGTGGAAATGTCCGTCGTCGCTGCCTTGGTCTGGAGTAAAATCAAAGGCCCACAAAGTATAACCTCCAACATAATCTTCGTACGAAATACCGTGACTGGCGTTGGTTCCTAGTTGCCCCGTAGCATCGTACAGGGACAAGTACAATCTCAAGTAATTCTTCTGGGCAAAGTTAGGTTCGAAGGGTCTGGTACACTAAGTCTTGCCATCGCGACTGACTTCGATTTTGGACACTCTGTAGTGCTTAAACTGGAAAGGATTTTGATCGTGGGCTCCGTTGAAGGCTGCATTACTGACGATACCAACAATTAAACGTTTGGGTAACTGTCCTTGGAACAGATGATCTTCGATCTTGGATGGGAGTCCAGCAGCATCAACGGTGACATTTTTCACTTCTACGCGTTGTATCGGATACTTGGCGTCGTTCTGCTCAATGTTTGACTGATGTCGTTTCCCGCTTTAGGTAACACCTCTACACGACGCACGTAAAGTCTGACTTCTTGGATGATGGTTTTGTACTCGTTGGCATGAGCCATCAAATGGAAAGCGACACTGCTGCGATTGAGTCTCAGGCGAATATCCACTCCGTTCAGCAAATACTTCTCTTGCAACCACATGTCCAAATCCCAACGATCCATCAGTTCTAAACTACGACCTTGCAGGATTTTCCTTCGACGGTCGTTAAAACCCACATTGTGAGGTTTTTCATTGGCTGTCAGGGCTCTGTCGTTAAACGTGTTCTCGCCTGCTGTGTCAGGTTTCCATACCACGCAAGCATCCAGATGAGTGTTCTTGACCTCTTTTCCGTACGTCAAGAGATTTTCTAGGTACGCTCGGTAAGGGTAAGTATCCATGCTACTGCTGACCAGTTTGTTATTCAAGTACAAATCCACTTCGCTGAACAAGGAATGCATGAAATTGTTGACGGGAGCTACTGCGGCATCGGCTCCCGGATTGGTGTTGTCGGTTTTGATCACTTTCAGCTTTAGATACAAGTAACTGCTATTCAGATCGATGTAATCTTCGGGTTGTCCTTTGATTTCAAACTCGATGGGAGCGGAATGCGTCAAAGAGGAGACGGGATGAAATTCGACCCATTGGGATTCTTGCATCGTCATCATGGTGGGTGGCATGGCAAACACATCCAGTTCCGACTTAGAACAAGCACAAGACACTCGGTACATCATTTTCTTTTTTTAATAATCAAAAACGTCTAACTCTCGGACGGTTTTTCTTTTCTTAGTTTTTCTAGCTCTAGGGGCGTGAAGTCCTCCGAAGGGGTGTTTTCGTCGCCTTTTTCTGCCTTGTCCTTGCTGTGGCGTCAGGGAAGCGGAAATGCCTGACTCGGCATTGCCCAGGGTATTTATAGGAGTTTCTCGCCGACCCAAAAGGTCTTTGCCCGCGTGAAGCAAGACATTTTTGCCTGCTCTCAAGAAAGCTTCTCTGGGGTTTTGTTTGTCAATGATGACATTTTGGAAAAATTCTTTACCTTGCGTCAACGCGGCATCTTTTAAGGCGTGCAATCCCCGTGTCACCATCGGTTTCAAAATTGGAACCACTCTACGAAAGGCCGATTTGAGCATATCACCTAAACCATGTCCTCGCTGTCGAGCGACTCCTTGGTACACAGGATACATGACTGACAAAAAGTTAGAGTAATCGTTTTCAAAAATGGAGTTTCACTGTGACTTTCCCTTTGGTGAATGAAATATTTTGTCCCAGATCTGCTTTTATAGTAATGTTGACAGTGTCGAAATACGTCTTACTGACGGGCAAATAGTGAGGATTTACAAATTCGCGGTGAACGTGATAGGTGTGTCCACCTTCCTCGTCAGCGTTCGTGGCAGAATCCACTTTGAAAGGAATGACATGCAGTAACGGTACGTAGGTGTGTCCCACTACGTTGTACTCCACCACATCGGAGTACACAAAAATCAAATTCAGTCCTTGGTTCATTTCTACAGGGAATCGAAAATATTTCCCAAAATCCAAGATACTGGTCACGGCTGGTATTTCGTTTCTTATCTTGATTAACTTGGGGTTTCCACCCAAAATGTCATACAATTCAGGACAAATTGTAATGGCCAATACTTTGTCCTCAGAAAATTTCATCAGTAGGCGACGAGATATTTTGTGGTACTCGATCGTGACACTTTTTTTTGCTTTCTCCAAGGCTTTACCAAACATGAAATTGAACCTCTCAGCCATGGCGTTCACCAAATGTTGACCACTAAAATAATAACCTGCAGGAATTTTCAACAGATAAGTGGTTCGTTTAGTTGTGGAGTTTGGTGTTTTGATAAAGTCAGCTACACTAGCACGTTCATCCATGGCTTGTTGCACTTGTTCGTCACAAACTTCTATCGTCAAAGTGTTTTGATTTTCGACGATGTTTTTGATTTGCGTAGGGTGAATCATTTCCACCAAAGCCACTTCCCAATGGGCTTCGTGATCCAATTGGATGGCCTGAGGTAATTTGGCCACGAAACAGCACAAAGTGTTATTGGGAAACACCTCCATGGAACTGTCACTGGGTAAAGTTAAGTAAAATTGGTTGTTCATAATTCCACAGTTCTAGTGTCCGAGGAGTCACTGGAAGTTAAAGGAGTGTCTAAAAGAGAATGGTTAGGATGACTGTTGGAACTAACGTTGGACACAAGAATTCCGTTGTTGTTTCCGTTAGAGGAATTTTCAGAGACGGATTGGGAAGAAGGTAACCAATGCAACTGCTGAGTAAAATGGTCCACAATTGTTTATCTCCTTGTTGCAAACTCAAATTGGCAATGGCAGCACCGATGACACAATACACCACAAAGATTTGGCAGAAAAAGACGATTTGAGTTTTAGGCACACGTTCTCCACACCACACCCACAAGGGTTGTTTTTGTAGATCTTGCAGAGAAGAACTGGGGGAAGGAGTGGTCACTGCAGTAGCTGAGACTGTGTTGAAGGGCATGATGGTCACTTCTTTTTATAGTCGATGAGTTGCGAAGCGTCGATCCAAGAGTCAAAACTGGGAGGATATCCTTTCCAACGTACTTTGACTTCTTTGACACGTTTCTTTCCTACTTTACGAGTTCTTCGATCGAGAATGCTTTCGATCTCGTACACGTCGTCTTCTTTTTTGGTCACATGTTGTAACTCGGGCAAGTAAAACGTTCCTTTTAACACTTCTCCGTTCATGTCTTCTAATTTATAGACGGGAGGATGACGGCCACGCACACGTTCGGTGACACGAAACAATTCGGTGGTCCAATTGGATAAGTAACCTTTGTCAAAAGTTCGTTTGGTTTTGGCAATGCGTACCCAATCTCCTGATGCCAACACTCCACCTTTCTTGGGGACAGGCACTGTCGGGGACTGTCCAAACAGGCGCTCGAAGACGGTCACTTCGTTGTCGGGAGTCACTTCTTGGGGGGCATACCCTATGCTCCGATGGTAAGATTGATTGTACGATTGGACGAGGTGTGGCAAGACGTCGATGTATTTGAGAGTGTGTTGATGCGTAAAATATTTCCACATGCGTTCTTTCAAGGTACGTTGAAAACGTTCCACGATGCTGGCTTTGGTTTCGGGATTCTCGGTGGTAAAAAAATGAATGTCACGTTTCTTCAATTCTTTTTGGAAAGCTTGGTTTAGAAACTCGGTGCCTTTGTCAGTTTGCCATCGAAGAGGGTGACGCCCACTTTGTTTCAACACCAGTTGCAGGGCTCGCACTAACTCACTGCTCGATTTGGAAGTCAATGGTACGACCCAAGCAAATTTGGAAAAGACGTCGATGACACAAAACAAATATTTGTAACCACGATTGTAGGTGGCTAAATGAGAGACATCGGCTAAATCGGCTTGCCATTGGTGATCGATACCCTCCACTTGGGTGCGACTTCTGGAAAATTTTCGTCGAATGGGTTTGTGTAAGGTGTACGTGGTTTGTTCTTGTAACCAGCGTTGCACCTGAGGTAAACGGATACTTTTCAGTCGAGTTTTGGCAGCACGATACAATTTCTGAACTCCTCCGTAACCTGCGGAATGGGATGGATCGTAATAAATGCTGGCTAACACCTTCCCCATGTTTTAATAAGTGATCCAATCTTCACTGAGGCTACTCTGAATGGGACGAGGGGGTGGATTAGAAACGGTTTTACGTGTCCGATGTGCCACAGGTGTAGAAGTGGAAGGTAGTGGTGGTGGTGGTGGTGGTGGTGGTAATGGAACGGCTTTGGTCTTTTTTTCTTTTTTCACTTCTGCTTTCCCTTCTTTCTTTTTGACTTCTGTGGAAGGAGGAGTGGACATCATCTTTTTAACCCAAGCTTTAAGTTCTTCTCGTTGAGGTGTAGGGGAAGGGGTCAACAAGGATGCTGCAATCTTACTAGGGATGGGAGCTGCTGACGGAGTTTGAAAGACTTCTCTTGCCTCTTCTTCCTCAGGAAACCGTGGGGCTGACTCTGTCTTGACCACTGGGAGTGGTAGTGGTGGTGAACTTTTCATCAAGGCCTTAAAATCTTTCAGAGTGGGTTGAGCTGTTTCGTCTAAAGCTTTTTGGTGAAAGAGTTTCAGTCGTTGAAACAACTGACCGTACCGTTGCGATTTTTCCGTTTCTGACAAATTGATGCGATCCATCAACGATTGCAGTTCGTGTTGTAACTGGGACATCTCGGTCAAATGAGGATTGGGAGGTAAATGTGGGGTTCGTTGTTCTTGCCAACGATGGTATTCCATCCATCGTTTGTAAGGAACTAAAGCTAGTTTTCGTCCTTCCATTGGATTTCAAGGATCACGTCTGAGATCTTTTGACCCAGAGTCTCTTTTTATCCCTTTATTTTATCCCTTGTGAAGCAGCTCCCGCCACAAGACTTGTAACCAGTGGGACTACTGTGGCTTTTAACAAGGGTGCTAACAACATAGGCAAAAGGGGCAAAAATCCTCCGCGTTGTACCAACATCTTTTTCTTTTGACGAATGGGTATTTTCTTTTGGACCATTTGGCGAAGAACGTGTCGATGCTTGGCTAAGCATTCTTTCTGGTGTTTAGACAAAGGTATTGTGCCTTTCAAGACATTCAGACAACATTCGCATACGGTATCGATGACATCTTTGGAAGCAGTTTGAATCATTTGTTTTCGCATGAGTGGAGGAGCTTTGGACAGGACAGACAACATGTCCCAATGTTTGACTAAACGAGGTGGCAGTCCTTTCCTTTTCTTTCCTTGTTTAGCTAGAGAGTGGTGTGCACTTCTTTTAGGGGTTATCTTTGTTTGCTGGTTCCGTGTCACACACCAAAAAATACACTAACGTCGATGACTTGCGCACACGGCCTTTTATCATTTTTTGGTGGACTATCGCTTCGTCATAAAGGTAACAATGTGTTTTCCAAAATCGCCAAATAATCCTCCTCTTTGGTGACTCCTCTTTTTCTTTGGACGAGTGTGTCTTTTCTGGGGGTGAAGTCTATGTTTGGCTAAGAGTTTTTTTCGGATGATGTGACTGTCTTTTTCCTTTTCCTTTCTGGACAGAAGAACGACGATAAGGGGACATCTTTTTGATACACAACATACACTAAAGTCCATGGCTCGACATGCGTCCTTTTATTTGACTCTGTACCCAGCTCGTCTAATTAAATTACGTAGCGCTTGACGCTGCTCATCGTCAAAAAATTGAAACATTCCTCCTCTTTGGTGACTTCTCTTTGGACGAGTGTGTCTTTTCTGGAGGTGACGTCGATATTTGACTAAGGGCTTCTTAGGATGACGTGACTGTCTTTTTCGTTTTCCTTTTCCTTTTTGGACCGAAGAAGAAGAAGAACGACGATGGTAACGGTGTACACTTCTTGGAGGGGACATCTTTGGACGTGCAGCAGCACAAAAAACACTGATGCCTATGGTTTGCCTCAGGTCTTTTTTACACTGGAATGCGTCGCCACTGATTGTCTTTACGTCGTATCAACTTGATGACAGGCAACACACGCCGTGGAGGAGTTCGCAACGGACTAAATCGGGACAGTTCTTGTTTAGGCAAAGCCAGTAAACTCTGTAACACACCAGTTCTCTCTTGGACTTTGATTTTGGGGGCAGGTACTTTGTGAGCAGCGGCTACAGCCGCTAAAGAGGAAGAGGGTGTCACCGCTGGAGGAGAAGTTTTTGGAGACACTCCTCTCTTGCGAGTAGAAGCTGTTTTCTGTGGACTTTTCTTTTTCTTTTCTGAGGCTGTGACCTGGTCTTGACACCGTTGCTCTTTTTCTTTTTCTTTGGGAACGTTTGAGCGTGGCTTTTTTCTTGGGGACGACTTTGGGAACATTAGGATCCCATTTTAAGAGGGAACGAATGATGACACCTCCTAGAGAACCGCCTCCTCCAGGTTTCAAAATGATTTGCTTTTTGGTTTGAGTGTCGATGCGAGGATCGGCTAGTTGCGTCAAGGCGCCTTTGTTTCTCTCAAAAAAACGTTTGGTTTGATGTGGAATCTGAATAATGCCTTGCAGTAATTGACGTGCTGTCACCGTAAACCATCGTAAGACTTCTTTGAGACTAGCTTCTAAGACACGAGCACGTATTTGTGGATTTTTTTCGCGACTGATACCGTACAAGGCACGAATCAATTTAATGGGAAGACAGGCCCTCCATCTTGGCACAAGTGGTGAAACAGATGGGTACGAAATCGCAAATAATCGGGAGTGGTGGGTTTTAAATCCACGAGTAAATAAGCGTGTGGGGTTTGAGTGGCATCGTCGTACGCATGAGTCAACCAAGGCGTTCCTAACTGTTTGGCTAACACTTGCACTTGCGATTTATCTCTAGGGCTTTTAAACAACACCGCGTAATGAGTATTGAGACTGATGGTACGATGGGCTTTACTTTGTTGAAACAAATTTTGGGTGATGTAAATGACACTGGCATTACGATGATGCCCTTTGCGTGTAAACCACAGTTTAATTTCTTCCTCGTCTTCTCCTAACATGTCATCAAAAATAACCAAATGAGTTTGACTAGGGTCAGACACAATCGCGTCGTCCTCGCCAGGAATGCCTTCCACAAAGACTATGGAATCACCTTGACTTTCTCGCAGAAGGCTGTACGCCGATTGCCACTCTTTGTAATACCACACGATGCGTTGAGGGGGACGATCGATCAAATGATGTTTATGTTCGATCAAACGTTTGACAAATTCACTTTTGCCGGAACCGCTTGGTCTAGCAATGAGCATGTTAAAGGGATGGCGAAGATACAAGGCCTCCCAACTAGTCCGATTTACGTGTTCGTCAATGACTTTGACAGTGAAGGAAGAGGGAGCAGAGACAGTAGAGCTAGCCATAGTGGTAGTAGTAGTAGTGAAAGGAATGTCACTTTTGACACGAAGACAGACAAGACAAGAGTTTTTATACTTTTTCAGGACACGTTTATTGTCATCTTTAAAAGTGAACAACACGAAAGACAAAAATACATAAAAGCCAAATGGTTAAGTACATGAATAAAAGACACATCAAAACGATCATAGTGGAATATAAACAAGTCTCTGTACAATATTTGTGATGATCAAGAGGTGAAATCGTAGGGGTACTGTGTAATGTTCTGAGAGTCTCTACACTCCTTGGCACAATCACACAAGGGTCCTCCCGGAATGGCCTTTCAGGGATTTCGATGACGGTCCTGTCCTGAAGAGAGTGGTTTTCCTCGGCCATGACTTCTTCTTCTTCTTCTTCTTCTTCTTCTTCTTCTTCTGGCACTGTCACTAACACTGGTTTAAAAGTTTGCTTTTTTCATGGAACGTTTTAATTTTTTAGGATTACAAATCTTTGGCATAGTGTGCCACTTCTTTTGTCCATGCCTCAAACCCCCAACTTTTCCAGTCACGTACATCTTTCCAGTGAGGGTGTAAGTCACAAGCTACACACAGGTCGTCGTACACATCTTCAGTGACTAAAAGTTGACGTATCTTGTTTTCCTGTAGAGGCTGAGAAGTATCAAGATGAAAGCGCAAAGCTTTGAGCAGAATGAGTCTCTCGTGTACATTTAAAGGGACCCCTTTCATGTTTTTTTTGGAGTAGTAGGTACTGTTCGTAAAGAGTCCACAAGGAATCGGCTGGTAAACGAAATCCCAGAAAGCAAGTCACTAAGACACACACTACACGTCGACCGCAATTCAATGGACACAGTTCTCGTAATAGGTGTTGGTAATCCTCTACCGTTTCAATAGTGTCATTGATTTCCTTCCACGGAATCTGTTGTATCACGAATGATAAAGGTCGTGGCATGGTCGTCCGTTTTTATACCCTCTTTTTTTGTCGGAGGTAATAAGTGTACTTTTTGCACAGAGCTAATCGTCCTCCAGTAGCAAATTCAAATTTTTTAGTCACTAGTTCACACACTACACACCGTGCAGAATTTTCCACTACAGACAAAATTTGGTAGCGTAAAAGATTTTGATACTCCTCTAACCCTTCTAGAATTCGTTGTAGTATGACCACCTTGTAAGTTGAAGGAAGAGTGACAACCAAAGTCTTCTGGTTCTCCTCCAGTTGAACAATGTCTTACCAATGGAACGCTTTCACATGAATCAATCCTCTTATAGCATTCAGGTACCAGTGGTTTAAACATTGGTGACGTAACGGATGCAATGGTTCTTTGCGTTTCACTTGTATTTTGACGAACTCACGGTAAATGCGTTCTCTCAATTCCACAGGCAAAGCACGAATGTTCTCTTGTTAAGTATCCATAACCATGTCAGTCAAACACTTCTCCTACAGCGAAAGTAATGAACAAAGTGAGTCATTTCTGACCACTGCCATTCAGGGTAACGGTCAAGAATGTCAATAAAATCTTCAAATGTAAATGGTCTAAAGCGGAATATTAGGAAGAACTCACCCTTGATCCAGAGAAATCGGACTTGTTTGTTGACTTTGGTCAATTTCCTCTTGTGAATTTCTCGACATAAAAAGTTCTACAGTCACTAATTGAGATTTGGCTTTGGCAAGTCCCTGCCAAATGTCCTTGTAGATCTTCTCTTGCAATTCGTTTGGTAATCTTTGAAGATTATTTTTTACATCGGGTTTAAATACTTGTCTAGGGGTTGTCCAACGTTTGACTCCTAACTCCGTAGCTAGCATTTTACACAACATGGTAGGCCCACTTCAATGACGAGGTCCCACTAAAGGCAGGTAGTGACAAGCTGGAGACCATCGAGTATGTTCCAGGTAAGCGCAATCTTTCTTCTCCCACGCGTGAAGTGACACACTGCAACTGAAGCACTTGACTTTATCCCCATCGCCCAAGTAGATAAATCCAGCTCTAGCTAATTCTTCGGGGGTAGGTCCTCCCAGATATTTTGGCCATTTTCCTTGGAAAGTTTGGAATCGACTTTCAAAGTCACAGTATTCTGGCAAACACACAGGGAACGAATATTCGTCTTTCACATGTTCATTTCGATGAGGGTACGGTGAAATATGCAGGAGCTTGCTCAGTTTTACATGACATCCGTAGGGTGGTAGTTGCGTGGTTTCATTAGGATGACATCCACCATGAAAACCAGTAAAGTGCAAAGGTGTGCGATAACAAGTGGCATCGCTTTCGCATCCATCAGGTTTGACACGCACAGCATCACGTTCCATGGTAGGTATGGTAGTAGTAGTAGTTATAGAAAAGTTCCCTTGATGATGTGGTACTGAATCACTAAGGTCATAGCGTAAGGCATTCCTGCCATCGCAAGGCACAGCATCGTACTCGAGTCGTTCGAGTTTACTCCTACTGGATACTTGCTGTGTGAAAGGATTCATCTTTCTCGCATAGCAATGGTAGTCACAATGAACTATTGGCCTTGAACGTTGTCCCTTTTTATATGCTGGCCAATATCGGCGTGACCGTACGGTAAAGGGAAGTGGTTGGGAAGCCAAACTCGCTTCTGGTACACGATTTGATAAACTTTTTCCAAGGGTCGACTGATGATTTGGTGTGTGGGTAAACGTACAATCTTGTGCGGTTCGTGGGTGGTCACTTTAAAATTTCCATCCTCTCCAGACTGGCAAGATTTCTTTCAAGACGCCAAAGTTTACCAGTTGACTGGTGCGATAATTGAGAGTCAATCCTTTCACTTTGCACTCCGTGTACACTTCTCCTTGATTGTCCCAGTATTCGTAGCCGTAATTTTTGGGACCGCCACTTGCAAAACTTAGAATCTTGTCGTCGGGATGCTCGTCCGTCCAGGCTCCTAAACGGTCTCCTTCGATGGCAGGGTGAGGTTGACCAAGGCGATCAATGTAGATGCAACTGTCCGTGTCAAAATACAGCACACGATCTCCTAATAGTTCTAAAGCTTCGTACAGTTTTAAACGAGCATGGGCTGTCACATTGGCCGCAATAATGACATTTCCAAATTCGTCGGCTTCTACAAAGTCCAGTTCTTCTTCGTAATTGACTAAGATCAAGTCCTAACGAACGACGTCCACATGTTTCATGTATTTGGTTTTGTCGTGAGTCATCTGGAAGTAACGGAAAGGTTCTGTCAAATATTCCGTCTTGGGTAAACACGATCGTTGTGCCATTTTACCCCACAAACAATTTAACATCACTTTGGCAAACGATCGCCTTCCTTCGTTTTTCTCGATGTGGTCTAAAGGGATACCTTCCTGCTCCCAGTATTTCTCTTTGAACTTTGTTTGGTCTTCGGGAGTGTTTCAGCAGGAAGGGTAGCCGCTGGCTTCTTGTTTCAGTTTCAAAAAGGCATTCACGTAGTCTGCGAAAATGTCTTTCTGAGCCTCGTCGCCCTTGTGGTATTTTTCTGTCTTGGGAAAGTGGTAAATTTCGTACACTTCTAACAATTGGTATCCCAAGTCCAGAGCTTTAAACAATTCCACGCTAACCCACGTTCCCGTCAAGGCACGTTCTTCCTGAGTGTGCTGGCAAGGTTGGTCTTGGTTGCACGTTTCGGCACAAGTACGGCACAAGGGAAACATCAGTTTTCCTTGGCAATGATGTGGTAAAACGGGATGGTACAAGTACGTGGGAGGCAATACTTTACATTTGATCAATCCTTCGTATTGTCGAATATTGTCCACGTCGATGTGTTCCGTCAGCAATTGGGGGTGCCCTTCGGGAAAGTGACAATATTTGCACACGTACGGATACAGAGAACACACGCCCAAGTATTTGATTTCTTCTCCTTTCTCTTCGTCGGCTTGGTATAACAAACAGGTGGCATTCGTCCGTCCTCCGTACAAACTGTCCTTTGGGTTTAGGGGGTCCACCAGCTTGTAACTTTCCACGATGAGCTTAAACTCGGGATCGGTTTTCAATCGCTGATCGTACTCATGTTCCCACATTTCTACCACTCGATATCCTTGCTCTTCTAACTTCAAGCATTGCTGACAAGTGGCCTGGTACAAGTCTTCCATGGTTCGTTGTAAAAACTGATTTTTAGTGTTACGTTGAGGGTAGCAGATAGGACATCCGTGAAATAAGCACCCGTTAAACTCGTACACGATCTGGGGTATTTCTTAGTCCCAGCCATCTACCGAATACCTTCCGATGGTCTTTTCGCCTCCTCCGTTGCGAGCGTGTTGGATCCATTTGTCTTCCTTGTCACACAAGTAATGTAACCAGCGTAGGGCTTTGACCGAGTATTGACGTTTGACAAAATTGGTAGTTTGAGGACTGATGACAACACGTTTTGGCAATAGTGCAGGCTTCTTTCAAAGGATCGATTCCTCCGTGTTCCATGAACAGTTCTCGAAATTTTCCGCAGCAACGTCGTAAAATGTCTACGTCGGAACGACAATATTTTAACATTTCTTCCTGAAAGTCGAATGGGTGCGAGACGTGAGTCTGGTACCAAGCGTAGAAAGCTTCTCGTTGTTCGGTACGCATGTTGTCGGGGTCGTAGTAGTGAGCCTCAGGCAAATGGGGTAGAACGGTGTGTTGATTGGCTTCGGTATTGAAAAAGTGCGGAAAATAGCCTTTGGCCATTTCTATCATGCCAAACGTTTTAGGCATGCGGCTCAAAGGCATGGCCAAGTAACTCATCGAATCTTTAAACTGCATTTGACCCACTTGCATGGAAATGATTTTGGCTCCGTTCAAAGTCACTTTCGGACGTTCGGTACTATGTTCCGTATAGTATCTGAACAGAAACTGTCCATCGTATCCCGAGAAATTGTGAGCCATCACCGTGGCATAGCGATGACAATCTCCGTAACGTTCGATGTCCTCTTGGCTCCACGTCTCGTCGATAGGGTTTAAGATCCATTGGGCGAAATTGGCTAGTGTGTTCGGTCCCCGAAAGATTTTTTCACGTCCTCCAGGAATCTTGCTACAATGAGGGCAATGAGTCAAGATAGGCTCTTGGATGCACTTGTCGCACGCTCGGTGAGCCACGCAGAAATTAGGAATGTGAATGCCAGTCTCTTGCATGCATTCGAAATCGAAAAAGACGAAATTGGCTTTCTTCTGGTCATTATCTTCTTCTTTTTCATATTTGGAATGGTATTTTTGAATGAAGCATTGGTGTTCCAAGTCCACAGTTTGGTGCCAAAAGTGACATCGTTTCTTTCCTGAACAGACGTGTGCCTTGGCACTGTTGGTACGTATGCCTTGTCCACAAGTAGGGCACAATCTCAAGAGTTGACAAGCACATTTCTGCTCTGAACCTTGCGTCTTCAGATGTTGTTGATAACAGGCAGGACTGACAAACGTGCGCTGACAAGCAGATCAATGCACTCGTTCTTGTCCTTCGTCCAGACAGGGTTTAGAGGCTAAACATCCCTCACATTTCGATCCGCAATGCTTATGTTGCTCTCGATTGTTATAGCCATAGTCACATTTCTCACAGTAATAACTGTATGACAGGAATCCAGTGATACTGGTAATGGCATCAAAATGTTGATCGTGATGATAGACGTGAATGTATTTTCCGTCTTTGAAATCTTTGCCTCGAAACAACAGAGGTCTGCGCACTTCTTGAGGATGTACTTTCAACGTGTAGCGTGGAGCCAAGACGTCTTTCAATTTTTGCATTTCAGGAATGCCACGGGGGTGTCTTTGGATATCCCCGCTTGCTTTAACAGACGTTCTGCTTCTCTTTGTTGTTTGGTTGTTCGGTCGGATCGTCGAATAGTTTTCTAGTCTCTTTTCCATTCTTTCGTGTCGTTCTTCTCGGCATACGTTCTTCCCACCACGATGGCACGGGCTAAGCACATCTGGTCTTGAGGGTTGTTCATTTGGACGAGGCTACGCTTGATGCTGCGAAGGTTGTCTACCAAGATCATCTTTTTCTTGCCTGTCCCTTGGGGAAGAGACACGTGGGTCATGAACAGTGTCGCTTTTCCGTCGGTGATGTGAAACTTGTCATTGGATTGTTGTACGTGTTGAATCTTGTCCATGACTTTGGAAGGTGTCAATTCTGTTGGACTGCTAAACTCGATCCAAACGGGAGACTTCAAATTGTCGTGATGAATGGAAAGTCTCATCGATCGTCTTCTTTGGCTTGGCATTGCCGTTTCAGTGTAGTTAACAAAGAATCACACACATCGGTGGTATCTCTGGTGTAGTCACAGGGTTAGGCTGTTTGGCTCGGGAAGGTCTTTTTCTCTTGGGTCGTAATAAAGAAGTCTGATAAATTTGTTTCAGACTTCTTAACTCGGCCAAAATGTCCAAGAGTACCGTGACCGTTTGACTTTCACTGTTCTCCTTCTCTCCTAGCCTTTGTTTCTTCTCTACTGCTTCTTCTTCCTGTCGTTTCCTTCTTGCCTCTTCTTCTTCTCGCTGTTGCTGTTCAAGGAGAAATGCTTGTTCTGCCTCTTTCTGCTGCTGTAAAAATTTCTCCAATTCTTCTTTCTGTCTTTGTTTAAAATCGTCGACGTGTGGTAAAGAAGGAGAAAGTGGCGAAGGTACTGGTACCGGAACAAATTCTTGCGAAGACGAGAAAAAATCTACTAAATCCCAGTTGAAATCAACCTCTTCGGGAAGTAGCGTTGTGTTCACTTTGGTAGCCGCTGCTATGCCATCGCTTTTCGTCTCCACAGCCGGTGCACCCCAATTCATCGTCTTCTTAGGTTCCGTCATGTTTCACAAAACAATGTCGCATCGATTCACTGCGCACAGACGCTAGTGCATGTATATAGGAAATGTGACGTCACAGGTAGCTCTCTTCGGATTGGAAGACAGACTCCGTGAAGTGACTGAATTTTGTAACGCGTGTTGGGATTGGTGGACAATTTCAATCCGTTTCGATCCGGTCTTCCACTATAAATAATCGCGGTTCACTTCATTCCCTTCACCTGTTCTCGTCACAAGGATGTGGACCACCATTGAATCGTCTACCCTCCTATCGTCGATGCTGTTCAACCCGGACTATCCCATGTATGTCAGATCATCATGGGCAATTACCCAGATCACTGATACAGCCTTTTGGAAACGAAGGATCTATGTGGAGAGACAAGGCTGTCTGAAGAGAGTTCTGATTTATGGACCAGAGGTTAGACGAAGTTTGAGGAAGAGAAGAAGGCCTATGCGATGCCTTCTGTGTTAACGGAATGGTGTTAACATAGCAAATAACGGCCCTTTTCAGGGCCACTTCCTATGCCTCGAAAAGATATTAATTCTTTCTTGCCTAAAAATTTTTTTTTTTCGATTTTATAATTTATGTAGATATTTATTCTCTCTTCCCTAAAAAATTTGTTTAGTCGATTTTATAATTTGTGTAGGATAGATTGATGTTCATCAATCTATGGGAAAAAACGAATATATAAAACCTACTCTACTAAAAACACGAACGCTCCTGATTCGTGTTTGTCTATAGCCATGACACAGGTGGCCTGACGTCACAGTACTACTTTGCTACATTGTTGCCAATGATCAGTACCGTGACGTCACCTTACCTGTTCCATTCCTCTTGGAGCTATACAGGCCCAACATTTCCTAATACAAAATTCCTATTGGGTCTATAGTCGCCCAGGCTGATATTTGGGGTCTAAAAATCGTGGGGCCATAGTACCCCAGGCTGATTTTCCTTCTTTGGCATGATTGGGTCTACAGTAACCCCATATACTACTTTTAATATTTTTATCAAAAGAAATAACTTTGAAATAGTTATCACGGTTGAAAAGACACATTTGTAAACTTTGTGTCAGAATCTAAATATAATAAGATCTGTTTTGCTTAAATTATGTGTGCTTTTCAACAAAATAACTAAGCAGATTTGTTCAGGGCATACAACTTGGTTAAAAAGACATTCTCTTTAATATTCTTGAGTTAACACCTTCACAGGAAATAAAGCCAAAGTAGGTCTGAGATTGCTCATCTGGCTCACAGCAACCCAGAAGCCAAAAGCAAGAGCAGCTGTGAAGAAAATGGGTAAGTAATGTGCTTACTGTAGAAATTCATTCAAATCAATTATCAAAAAGCTGTTTCAAAGCTTTCCCACCATCTTCAGCCATATGTGATAGTAAATCAAACATCATCTGCACAAAATTTAAAGGCCTTCAAGCCACTTAAATCTGAGACAATTTAAAAAACAACATTTACAAGATTATCAGGAGTCAATAACAGACTTTTCTAATTTTAATAGCAGCCACATTAAACAGTGGATCTGCATCATTTGTATAAATGTTCCAGGTCTTCATACAAATATGATAGTATCAAATTTGAAAATACTCCGTCAATATTTTTAGAAGCGGTCTAAAGATCTATTTTATTTTTAGTAATGGTGGCTATACTGGACTGTAAATTGGCATTATTTATGAACATTTTAAAGATCTTTATGCCAGGATGATTTCTGTCAAAATTAGTCAAGTTTGGTTGACACAGTTTTACAGAATAAGTCATTTTAAGGCTTTACTATTTTAAGTAACAGTGGCCATATTTGATGTTCAATCATTTTTCCAAACTTGAAAGGTCTTCAGTGACAGAACACATTCTGTTAAATATAGAAAAATTATGTTCAATGGCTTCGGAGAAGTTGCTGTTTCAAGGTTTCTCTATTTTTAGTTACATGTATTGTGGATGTGTGATGATGCAGCAGAATATTAGTACAAATATAAAAGCCTTTATGCAAGGCTGTATGTTTTTCTCAAATCTGATTAAATGAAGAAGCCATTTAAAGGTTTTTTGTATCTTGAATGGTGGGTTGGAATTACTTGGAAAATCCTGAAAGGCCCTTATGTTTGCAAATTTTCTCAAATTTGATCAAGTTGTGTCAAAAGGTTTGGAGAAGACTTTTAAAGGTGTTTCTGTTTTTAGTACAAGCAACCATATTTAACTGAGAATCAGCGTCTTTAGTACAAATTTGAAAGGCCATCATGTCATGAGACAGTGTTAAATTTGGTTAAATTCAGTGAGGTGGCTACTACTTTTAATTATGGAGGCCATATTTGATGCTGAAAGGGGACACATTGTTTATGAAATTCAAAGGCCTTTATTCCAGAAAGTATTAACTTAAAATAACCAATGTTTAGCTCATGTATGACAAGACGATAGACGACACAGAAGGGACTCAACCCCAATCTCACTTGGCCTTACAGCAAGCTGGGATAATAACTACGGTACAAAAATCATTCTAGAGTTCCAGTTAGAATCTAAAAAGGGGAGCTAACTTTTGCATCATGGTACAAGACACTCAAACTAGCTTCTCTCTGATACACTGTCGATACCAAAATAACAAAGTATCCTTCTGAAGTCAATTGCCTCTACCATTCTCGGCCCATGTTAAGCACCGCTGTTACACGCTATTGCTTAGTTGGCTTTACATACTAAGTGAGGCAACTATGAAATCCAACAGATGTAGCCAGGACAAAGCAATAATAATAATAATAATAATATCAAAGAACTTTCCTTAAGGAGGATAACACATTTGGTCATGACTGACCCATCTGCCATGTTGTCCTTAGTTTTTGTAATAGACTATGTTAATAAGAAAAAAAAAATATAAGACCGTGCACATAATCAGGTATCGTCGCACACTCACTCATACATATTTAAGATGAATCACTATGCGTGACTATACTGGGAAACATATACACATATGAACAATATTCTATACACAGGTACATACATTTCAGCATAAGTCATACGTATTATATATATCGAATAAGATCTGGACATATTATTTATGGAGATAATGATAAAGTTTTCCATTCAGAACCTTTAATATGTCATTGCAGCTGGTCAAGAAAGAATTTCTTTAATGACATTTTAAAAGAAGCAAGGGAATTTGGATTACGTATCCTCAGTGGTAAGGAATTCCATACAGTAGGCGCTGATACAGTAAATGAGCTTTTGTAATGAGTGGTTTTCGACCACGGAATCTGGAGATCGTTGTTAGCCGTCGATCGGAGATTACGCTCAGTGTTTGATGATCTTAGGTCAGTTAGGTTAGATATATAATCTGGAGAAAGACCGTTTAAGACTTATATGTCATGATTCCTTTAAAATAAAGAATACGTTTTGTATAGGTAGCCGTTGCAGACGTGAAAACAAAACATTCGAGGGAGTCCTAACAGGAAGTTTCATTATGCTAGGGCTGCCCTTTTTTGGAGTTTATCAAATCTGGACAGATTATAATTGGATGTGTTTCCCCATCTGCTACAGCCATAATCTATCAGTGGTAGTATATAATCCGAAAAATAAAGTTGAAGTGATTGGGGAGCTAGAAATTTCGAAAGCAATTTTAACAGAGTTATTCTTTTGACTACCATTGCACATAGGTGATCGATATGTGCATTCCAGCTGAGGTGTTGATCAATGTAGATACCAAGAAGTTTTTGATTTTTGACAATACAAGTAGTAATGAGGAATTGATGATCCTCTCTCAGAGACCCCCCGGCCCCCCAAAACATTGTATGTTAACATTTTTGTCAGCAGTCCTTTTTAGCTCAAAATGTTAACACATTTTCTGACAAAAATGTTAACATACAACGCTTTGGGGCCGAGGTGTCTCTGAGCTAGGATACATCATTCCTCGTTACTACTATGTACTTATTAGTCAAAATGTTATATTAAACAAATGAAATATATATAATGTCCTTCTGTTATTCAATAAGACACGTTGGATTTGATCTAACAAATAGATTTTGTAAAAGATTTAATTCGATCAAAGCAGCGTCAGCATATACTGGTATAAAATCTAATATAATAAGCGATTGTATTAAAAATGTAGGCTATCATATATCGCCGAAATATGGGTCGGTATGGTTATTCGCGACTGAAAATTATATGAGAATAGCGGGTTGGGCAGATGATGTGATGACATTTATCGATAACATGGTTGATATATTATTTGATAAGGATATTTCTAAAGCCACACAAAATTAAACATCTACTTTTTATTATAATCTTTTTCGTATTTGCTGACTTTCACTGGCAGAACATCTGTTAACATACTATCAATAATGCGGAACTCGCGTATTAAATCGTCCATATCATATTTTATGTCAAGCAAATAAGATCGAATTTGATCAAGTAATTTTTTATAGGTGACACTTGCTGTTTTGCAAGCATTTTTTTTTAGTCGCGAGTCGAGGTTCAACTTTTTTACACGCTGCTGCAAGAGAAACACCGACACCAGATATTATTAATAAAAACGGATTTAATGACGCACCACTTGAAATTATACCAGAACCGGTCATTAGCAGCGGTAGATATGATATCACTCGCAGTATTCTTGCATAGTATTTGTAACATTTTTTGACGCACCAAAGATTTTTATGATAGTATCTGTAATATTGCATTAACGCGTCAACATCTTGTTTTGGAATGTTTTCTGAAATATGATTAAAATCGACTATATTTTTTTTTTCATTATATAATATTTGTTTACATATTTTACATCGTCATTTAAGTAACTAATTCGGGAGTTTCAGCTACAAACTCAATACACCACCAATAAGTCGCTGCGGTTAACTTTTTATCATCCGCTATCAGCATAAACGTTTCCTCGATATCTTTGTTTAACACTACAGACACAATTCCAGAAAAATCATCGGTTGAATGACGCCATGGAAATGTGGTAAATATACTGAATTTTGCACTGCTAAACACAGATAATCTATATACACCAGTGACTTCTGCGATGTGTTTAAAAGTGTTATTTTGCTGCGACCTTGTTGCTTTTCCTGATGCGACTGTGTACACGATATTGTTAGCTCGTCCGTGTGGAATTTTAACGAGATTAGTTTTTTGAATAATGTTAGGAATGCCACTAATGATCTCGTTGAGTCTTGTGTTAATGTCAGCGAGATTAATAATAACAGTTGGCGGAGTTCCAAAAAATTCGTTAATAGCTCTGTTTACATTTCTACGAAAATTTAGAAATGTTTGTACATGATTAATATAATCAGCTCTAAATACAGCAATTCCATCATTAATTGTCGTTAACGAAGTCGTTATTGGAATTTTCTTATCGTCGACGTATTTCTTCGTTGCAGCGTCAAAATCTGTTTCTGGTTTTCTGAGATTATTAATACCGTTGTTGTTCATGTTGAGAAATGCACGCATTATACCACCGCGCACTGACACGTACTTAGATTCTTGATCGTCGACGTATTTTTTTGTTGCTGCGTCTGTATCTGCGATTGGATCTCCAAGATATGTAATTTTTTTTCTTGACATAATAATGTCACCGGTAAATACATCGCCAGCTTTCCTAACATAATCGTTAATAGACTTGCCCGAATCTTGTATTTTACCTTGATCGGCAAAAGTAACTATATTATTAACAACCGCGGTGGGAATTCGTACAAGTACATCTGATAGTTGTATATTACTCGTTTTTAATCGTCCTTCTTTATCTTGAAAAATAACAACTTCATTTTGATCGACACTTGTGATATTTAATAAATTAGTAATTTCCTTTCTAAGTTGATCAAGAGTTGCATATTTGGATAAGTCTTGCTTATCAGCTGTTGAATCTCCTACTAATGTTCCAAATTTTGAGTAAAAACTCATTATTTATTTACTGCTTGACAAAATTATATACCATACAATTGTATAATGGCAAAATCGTCCATATTAAACTTTGATACAGAGCGGTTGGTGAAACATAAACATAACAATGAACTTCCAGATTGTCATTATCTTATTGTTGGTAGAACTGGATCGGGCAAAACAAATTTGCTTATGAATTTACTTCTCGGAGATAATTTTAACTACGATCGCGTTTATATTTACACAATTAATCCCCAACAGGATAAGTACGAGCTACTTAACAATTATAATGACAAACTTCGTGACGATCTTGAATCTGGCGAAGATTTCTTTATTATCAAACAACCAGAAGAACTTGTTCCAGTTAATCAACTCGATTCGTCCGAACACAAAATAGTTGTTTTTGATGATATTCCGCTAAACAACGAGGAAATGAATAAAATCAGATCATATTTTTCACTGTCGCGAAATAAGAAATGTAATTCTATTTATCTTGCTCAAGGATATTATAATGTTGACAGATTTATTAGGCGAAATACTGGTTGTTTTATATTATTTCCAGGACTTGACAATGTTGACGTTAGAAATATCGCGAACGAACAATGCGGCGACGTAACAAAAGATAAATTTATTGAACTGTACCGTCAAGCAACGGCAAATAGATATGATTTCTTTTTGTTCGATAAGTTAACGAATGATAAGAATAAAATGTTTCGATGTTGTATTGAAAACTATCTACAATAATTTTTATAGAAAATAGTATATAATTAATGGAAAAACAAGCAAAATATAGAAAACATATCGAAGATCTAAAAAAACTTGCGCAGTCTCAGGCAAAATTTAAACAGCTAGTACAGCAAGCACGGCGCGGTCAAGTTGTTGCAGCAGAAACAGCAGCAACCGCTCTCAAACCAATTACTGAAGCATTACTTGGAAAACAACCTGAAACTAAACCACTATCAGAAGAAGAACATAAACAACTACGGGAAAAAGGTTTACTCGGACTAGTTAAAGAACAACAAGAAGCAGCTGCTGGAAGAATTATTGAGAGATCGATGAAAAAAGAAAATTAGCTGAGGCACTTGTAGCAAATATAGCTGATCCTGCTGCGAGTCAAGCTGAATTGGATTGGTTAATAAATAATCCGCTGGAACTTGAACGAAGATAAGCAGTATTAACAACACAAGAAATTAAAAATATTATAACAAATTTATCAGGAGAAATAAAAGATATTAAAGAGGAACAAAAAAGAGTCGGAGAGCTTACTGTAAATTTTATGGAAGTTGGAGAGCAAATAAAATGGTATATAAAAAGAGCGAATGATGTGATAACAAAAGGTGAGTATGATGAATTTTTAGAGAAAGAAAATATAAAAGATATTGATAATATAGATAAATGGGCAGATACAGAATATGACGCATTAATTGATAAATTAAATGTAATAATAAGAGACGGAGCTGATGCTAAAAATGAGTTAAAAACAGTCACAGAAGAGATAGTTATGATTCCACTTCATGATAGAATAAGATATGGTGTTATTGCTTTTGTATTTAGAAGAACAGCACGAGAAAATAGAAAAAAACCTTCCGGTGTGGGTTGGGATTTTAGAAGAAAATTTTTTACATTCGATAAAAATCGTACAGAAAAAATATAGAGAAGAAAAAACAGGAACTGGAGTCAGAATATTCGCATCAGTTACTGAAATGATCGGCAGATTAATGCTATTGATATCATCAAAAGAAGCAGGAAATGTTGGTGCTGAAATCGACAATGAAATCATCGACATACTTGATAATCTGAGATCGAGAAATTTATTAGCATCTGACGAATACGATACTTTGCACCGCGACTTAATCGCGGCGACTTAATTTTATAAAAATATAATAATAAATGTCAGCGACGCTATTACTCGATTCTAGTCAATCTGATAAAGATAGCGCAAATTTTTCAGTAAAGTATATTCCGCCAATAGAACTAGATCGTGAAAAACAATACGAAATTGGATTAATTTCCTGCACTTGTTGGAACGCCATGGCTAATGTAAAAACTGGTATCAACAATAAGTTTGTATTTATTTCTAACAATCCAAATTCTCCAATATTTAGGCAAAATGTAGATATTGAAATTCCACAAGGGGCTTACAATATAACTGATCTGAATAAAATGATAAAAGAAATTATAACAAAGCATGGTGGTAATGCAGACGATTTTGAGCTAGCACCGAATTATAAAACATTGCGAGCTAGAATAACATTAAAAAATGAGTCAATTATTTTTCCATTAAAAAGTATAGCACAAATGATAGGGTTTACAAAATATTTATATTTTGCTATTTCTCCTCTTCAAACACCTGTCACGTATGACGGTGAATTGCCAGTAAATATAACTGAAGTTAACACGATATTGGTAAATTGATCGATCGCGTCTGGTTCTTATTCAGCCAAAGGCAGCAAAGGTCAGACAATATACAGTTTTTCACCAGAAGTTCCACCAGGGTTTCTTATGCAAATTACTCCGCGTCATATTATTTATTATCCGCTAAACGTTGAAAATCAAATAATAGAAGTAAATATGCAACTGACAGACCAATCTGGAAAGCAGTTGGATTTTAATAATGAAGAAGTTACTTATTACGTACACCTACGCACAATTACTTCGTGATTGACAACAAAATTATACAACCTCAGATATAATGAAACAGAAAAAAGTTTACAGAAGAAAAATAGTAGGAGGATTTTTCGGAAATATATTTACTAAAATTGTTGAAAATATCCCGGGATTAGCTCGTAAAGTTGCGCCAATTGCACTTGACGCGGGTAAAGCTTTTGCAACTGGAGCTGCATCTGCTGCTGGAACTTCTGTGGGACAAAAAATATCTGATAAAATAAAAGGCGAACCTAAGGCGCATGCATCACCGTCAATCAAGCAAGTTATTTCAGAAATCGCACCAACAAAAGAAACCCAACGCGCGATGATAGCAACAACAAAAAAACTTTTATCACCAAAGGGCGAGCAGATTATACAAAATTTAATATCTAAAGTAACAGCGCCGTAAAATAATTTTATATAACCTAATAAAATAAAAAAATGTCTGTGAAAAATTATCTCGATTTTGCAGAAACTTATGACACAGACAACACAGTAACGGAATTTGAGTATGTTGAATATCTTGATGAAAATTCTAACGAACCTAATAAAACTGGCGTTAGAACATTTAATACACGAGACGAGGACGTATTTCTACTGCCTCACAAAGCAATGTTAGAAGTTCGTGGTCGGATTATGACAACAGCTGTTCCACCTGCCGAAATTGCAGCTAATGCAGAAGTAGCTCTTATAAACAATGGTTGGTGTTTATTTAGAAGTGCTCGATATCAGCTGGCCAATCAAACTGTTGAAGATATTTCAAGTCACTTACAAATTGCAAGTACGATCTTAAATATCGTTTCGTTTTCCGATGATTACTCCAAATCAGCTGCAACTAATATGATGTGGTTTAAAGATACTGGAATTGCTACAGCAGCATCTGTAGAATTTATACCAAGGATAGCAGTTGCAGCTGGAGCTGATGCTGCTGCAAGCGCTGCAAATGTGAGAAATTTTCGTATTCTTTATGCTGGTTCTCTTGGTATAGCCGCACCAGCTGCGGACGCTAATGCAGACGCTACAAGAGTCTCACTTAACGCTGCTTGTGTTAATCTTGGTATAACTGTACCAGGTGCAGGTGATGACGGTACTGCAATGTTAGCTATAGTTAACAATAATATAGTAGGTTTTAAAAGTGCACGTTATAATGAAGGTTATGCTAAGAGAAAGGCACTTGCAGCAGGATCACGTCAGATTACAATGATGTTGCCACTAAGTACAATATTTGGCTCTTGCAGAGACTATAATAAAGTATTTCGTGGAGTTAAACATACGCTTATTTTAGATCGAGCAGAACAAAATGACTGTTTTCTCAGATTTGGTGGTGCTGATGTACAATTTGTCATAAACAAACTTGCGCTGTGGATGCCACGAATAACTCCGTCAGTCACTAAAGCATTAGAATTAGATAGTATGCTGCAAAAACGCACAAATAAAATTCATTTTCAGCAACATAAAATATATCAAACAGCGGTTCCGAATACCACCGACTACACGTGGCGAGTCACAACAACATCGAGTGAACAGCTACCGCGTCAGTTATTTGTTGTATTCCAGCGACAAGATCGACGTGGACATCAGGATCAAAATAATGCAATATTTGATAACGCTGATGTTAAAAGAATATATGCTAGAATAAATTCAAAACAATATCCAGAACGAGCGATCGAATGCAATTTTGCAGATGACGTCAATAAAAACATTACTAGACCGTACATGTACCTGCTCGACTCAATGCAGAAATATCAAGATACTGGAGATGGGACTCAGATATCAGTAGAGGAATTTCGTACATTTTATCCGATATTTTACTTTGATGTTAGTAAACATAGCGAGCGATCTGTAGACAGCACAGCTGATATTGAAATCACTTGGACACTCGGAGCCGTTCCAGCAGCGGCGTTAAACGTATATGCACTAGTGATAAGCGACAGATCTGTTACAATCGATTCTGTAGGAGGTAAAATGACAATACAAGTTTAATCTGTAATCGTTATATAAGATGACAAAATATATTATAAAAGAAATACATTTAACTGATGGGCAAGTTAAAAAATTAGCAGCTGCTGTTGCGAAGCGGAGGTCGGTTTCATTGAAGGTCAACCAGAGTGCTTTGGGGACTTTAACAAAATTATTGTTAACCAAAAATCAAGCAAATAAATACGATCGCAAAAAACCTTTCGTTTTAAATTTAAGCGCTGCACAAATAACTGCTATGTCAAAACATGGCGGTTTCTTCGGTCCGGTACTATCAGTAATAGCCAAAACATTACTACCTAAAATTTTGCCAGTGTTAGGTACATTAGGGCTAGCAGCAGCGTCAGGAGCAGTATCTGGCGCATCAGAAAAGGCAGTTAAAGGTAGTGGTATAAAGAAAATTTTTGTCTAAAGATTAAATATAATGCCTAAACGAAAGACGACGCGAAAAAAGACAACGACGAAAAGAAAAACGACGACGAAAAAAAAGACACAAGGTGGATTTCTTCCAATAGCCCCATTACTGGCAGGATTAGCGGGAAGTCTACTGCCGGGTCTGTTAGGACGAGGAAGAGGACTAATGCTGCCAGGAACGAGACGTTAAAACGTCTTAAGATAAAGTCGCCGGCTCCGTTAAGTAATTTTGATATACTTGAAGAACTTAAAAAAGTAAAAAATTTTCACGAAGTTTATTCCAAAGATGAACTTGCAGCAATTGCATCGTCAGCGACATCGTCGCCGGGTTCTTGTGTGATAAATATACAAGATTTTAATGACGGATCTGGTACACATTGGGTAGCTGTTTTTGATAACAATTATTTCGACTCGTTCGGAATTCCACCAAGGGACGCGGTAAAAAGATATATGAGTAAAAACAAAATAATAAATTATTCTTCTAATCAGATTCAACCAGTTGGAACTTCCGCTTGTGGATATTATTGCATAATGTTCATTAAACAGATGACCAAAAATCCAGATTTTTTAAAATTGATTTTGCAATTTGACAAACAACCCTCTCACGCTAATGACGAGATCGCGATTAATTTTGTATAGCTACCTAAAGCTTGCAATTAATTTTATCTAAATTACAAATATAACAATGTCAACATATTGTCTCAAGTGTAAAACTAAAACAGAAAATAAAGACGAAAAAACGGAAAAAACGAAGAATAATAGAATAATGCTGAAAAGTATTTGCGCAATTTGTGGAAAAAGAAAAAGTATGTTTTTGCCAGCAACAAAGTCCGGGGCGGGTTGTTCTGATGTTATTTTAGTAGACAACTAAATAAATAATGACATGCAACTGCGACGCCGATAGAGATTTATGTCTCGAGCAAAATAAAATTGTTACATATTGCCAGAAATGCAATAACAGAGAAATAATTGGAACGGGTATAGATATACATAAATTAATTGGCAAACTGCCGAAACCGAAAGGCGGATGGACACTGCCAGGCCATAAATATACTGGCCCGTGGAATCCGCTTGATGAGCAACTTGACGAAAATGATAATCCGTTGCCAGGACAAGAGCCTTACAATCAGGTTGACGCAATAGCAATGCGACATGATATCTGCTACAGAGATATTGAGCAACCTAGTGGCGAAACAAAACACAGCTGTGACAAAGTAATGTTAGATGAACTTCGCGAAATGAAACCAGAAAATATGCGAGAGCGTGTTGACCGAAGGCTGGTCCAGGGTATTATTGGAGCAAAATATAAATTCGGACTCGGACGAGACTTATATGATGACCCAGCGACAACGTCGCTTGCAGTCGAGCTACATAGACCTAAAAAAAAGTTTCCGCGACGCAAGGTTGTAGCAAATGCCGTTGATGACATTTGGGCGATAGATTTAGTTGATATGTCAAATCTAGCTCAATTTAACGTTGGCGCTGATGGCGCTCCACGGAGATATATTTTTAATGTTGTGGATGTTTTCAGTAAATATGATTTAGTGTACCGGTTTCTGATAAAACAGGGACCTCAATGATTGACGCGCTAAAGCACATAATAACAACTATGGAAAGAAAACCGAACAGAATCTGGACCGATCACGGAGCAGAGTTTTTTAACAAAAAGTTCGAGCAGTTTTTGGAACAAAATAACATTAAAAAATACGTTACTGGAAATGAGGGAAAAAGCGTCATTGTCGAGCGATTTAATGGCACACTAAACGAAAAAATTCATAAGTATTTGACAGCTAAAAACACGAATAAATACATCAATAACTTACAGAAAATTGTTGACGAATATAATAACACGAAACACCGAACCACTAAAATGTCACCAAATGACGCGATTGCAAATCCAATACTAGCTAACGAAAATATGTACCGAAGACACAAATTTAAAGTTGGCGATAAAGTTAGAATTTCATTGACGAAAAAAACGTTTGAAAAGGGATTTACTCCGAACTGGAGCGAAGAAGTATTTGTTGTTGATAAAGTACTTTTAACAATACCAGTTACATATTCGCTGAAAGACTTATTAGGAGAACCTATAATTGGCAGTTTTTACGAGCAAGAACTTCAAAAAACAGAACAAGATATATTTGTTATTGAAAAAGTTATTAGAAAGCGCGGCAACAAAAGTTTAGTTAAATGGCGCGGATATAGCGATAAATTTAACAGTTGGGTACCAACTAAGTCGATTGCATCGACTGCGACTTCATCGACTGCGATTGCATCGACTGAATAATATTATTATAAATTTGCTCGTATTTTATTAGCACTGACCTACATTTTACTGGTTTACATAAAGAAATTAAGTGTAATTTTCTCACATCATCGACTGGCATTAAATTAAATATTTTAACAAAAATGAAATCGTATTTTATGTTTCTTTGTTGTCCCGGTATTTTTACGTTTAGAAATGGCCTTATAAGATGCCAAAATATTTGGTGCTCGGCAACGTTAAAATTATATTTTAATATTTTTTTGGCAATGTGGTACTTAACATCATACCGCCCAGTTGTTGGTCTACTTAAATGTTTTTTGCTAACAACAACATCATCTTCGTCATCGTCATAGTTATACAAAATGTCTTTTTCAGTATAATCAGCAAATCTATCGTCGGTGATATTTTTTAATGTGACGTTAGAAACTGGAACAAAATCTTCCGAGTAAAGTTGAGCTAATCTCTCGATTAAGCTCATTATTATAATAATCTTTTTATCTAATTAATATATAATATGGAAATAAAATATCATTGTCGAGTTAATATACTAAACAAAAAAGAATTAGCCGAAGCAGTTCGAAATTGCTTGCTGGGATATAATTTTTATTTTGTTGATGTTATGATAACATTGGGCGAATATGATAAATTTTTGTTAACAGCAGCGGATAAAATAAAACTTGATATAAATAAAATAATAACGTTACGATTAAATCGCGATGACATAATGGAATTTGGTCGTAATTGTCTTTCTCGAAATGATCTGGAAAATATTATTAATTATCGTATCTGAAGATAAAACTATCAAATGTTATCATAGAAGTTGCTGATTTAGTTATATTATCAGCTACGAATTTTATTGCTCGTGGATTAATTTCATGATATTTTGCAGCAGCTGTTATTGATTTAAATTTCATTTCTTCAGACGTTTCCAGATTTATTGAAATTATTTGTTTGGTTGGATTTTTAAAATTATTGCCGTCAGAACAAGCTCCACGTCTTGTGTTTTCTTTTGGTGTAACCATATCTAAATTTTCCAAACGATTATCGGTTTTAATTTTATTAATATGGTCGATAACTAAATTATTTGGAATAGCGCCATTAAAAGTTTCAAAAACAAACCTATGCGACCTATAACAAATTTTGTTAGTTTTTATACCACGTATCATAACTTGTAAATATCCATATTTATCCAAACGTCCAACAATTTTTTTAGTTTTTTTATGTCGAATAATTCCCTTATCATTTGCCTCGTATAGGTCAAAGATTGGGTGAGGTTGAAATTCATTTTGTAAGCCTAAATTTTCGATATTATCATCAGCAACTGTGCTATTTGCCCTATATACTCGCTGTCCTTCTGGAATATCACCGACAAACAAAGTATAAATAAAATCTTTTCTGAGCATTTCAGTTCTTTCTGCATTATCACCATTTACTGAAATTAACATCCCAGCAGGAGTTGGTACGCCAATAGCTTTTTCAGTTGCTATGTTGATAACAGAACCTAATGCATTTCCAGCATATAAGTTATACTTCGGATGTACATGATACATCTCTTGCTCTTCCGCTGTCAGTGGTAGATATCTCAAGATTTCTGTCATTATATATATACAAAATTTTTTCATATCTCTAATTAAAAAAATTAAAAAATTTCAATTAAATAAACAATATTACTATATACATATAATGTTGAAATTGCGAGACATTGCCAAAAAGAGCATTATCAAATCCGAAAAAATTGCTTCAGCATTTTCAGGTTATGATAACAGTTACAAACTCGACGATCAGACTATATTAGCTAATTTTAGCTCTACAAATTTATTTCATCTTTTACAACCCGTTATAGCTCGAGAACTTGCGGCTCATAAAAGCATCAAACTCATAGTCCAATATCATACGATTTTATCAAAGTTACACGCAGTCGAAGATATACTTGACGTAATTTTTGAAACAAAAAGTTTTGAGAGCGAAATCTCGGAGCCCTATTTAACAGCTAAATCGAGGAAGATATTAACTGGAACAAACATTGCCATGGTCACCGATGAAATACATCAAGAAATAAACAAAAACTTAGAAGAATTTACTTCGTCAGGGTCAGGATGGAAATTCGAAATGATAAAAGCAGTTTTATTTCACACAGCAAAATATAACGTACTTCGCGGTAATTTGTACGTCGATCTTCCTCAAAAAATTAAGAACAAAAAGTGCTGTATAAATGTCAAAAACAACGATGACAAATGTTTCCAGTGGTCTATTCTTTCCGCGATGTTTCCCAAAGAACAAAATTCCGATCGCGTCAACAAGTATTTTCCGCACAAAGACGAACTCAATTTTGATGGCATCAACTTTCCAGTAGCAGAAAATCATATACCAAAGTTTGAAAAACAAAACGGTATCTCAGTAAATGTTTTCGGACTAGACGAACGAGAAAATGTTTACCCGAGATATATCTCAGAAAATGCTTCGCAAAAGACAATAAATTTATTATTTTTTCAGGGACATTACTGTTGGATAAAAACTTTAACGGATTAGTTGGCGGACAGTACAGTAAAAACAAAAACAAGAAATATTTCTGTTACAGATGTCTACACGGCTTTACTAGCAATGAAAGACTGCAAGAGCATCTCAAATACTGCGTCAACGTTCAAAAAATAACTATGCCTAGCGAAAAAGAAAAAATATTAAAATTTAAAAATTATAATCATAAACTAAATATTCCTTTTGTTATTTACGCCGATTTCGAGTGTCTACTCGTTCCCGTAGCTGGAGCTGAAAATAATCCGAACAAATCAAGTACCAGAAAAATACAACAGCATATTCCTTGTGGTGTAGCTTATAAAGTAGTTTGTTGCGCTAGCGATAAATTTTCATCTCCGATAAGGTTATATAGAGGTGAAAATCCTGCCTTGTGGTTGCTAAAAAATTTAATAGACGAAGTTAATACAATTTCTAACAGATTACTTAGAACAGCTCCGATCAGAATAACGTCTAAACAACAACTGAACTTTGATGAGACAGTTAATTGTCATATTTGCGAACAGTTGCTGGGGGACTCCAAGGTGCGAGATCACTGTCATTTGACCGGCCAATATCGCGGAGCAGCTCATAACAGTTGCAATTTGAAATTTCATGCTCCAGATTTTATTCCCGTAGTTTTACATAACTTTCGTGGCTATGACAGTCACATTATTGTAGAAGTTTTTGGTGATAAAAACATTAAAGCTAAACTAAAATTGAATAACGTGATAAAATGTATTCCAAATAATTTTGAAAAGTATATGTCGGTGACCCTCGGCAAATTACGCTTTATCGACAGCATGCAATTTATGGCAGCATCATTAGACGAGCTCGTTAAAGGCTGCAGTAATTTATGATAAAAATCGTCCGTCGAGTTACATTATTTATCTCGATTGTGTGAATTTGTATGGGTGGGCCATGTCACAGCCAATGCCTTGCGGTGGGTTTCATTGGATAACTCCAAACCAATTTCTTAAAGAAACTGAAAAAAATCTTCCGAAAGATATTTCATACTTTGTTGAAGTTGATCTAGACTATCCCAGTTCGTTACATGATCTACATAACGACTATCCGTTTTGCGCAGAGTCGATGACGATTGATTACAGTTTATTATCGCCTGAACAGCGAGCAATGACAACGGCAAAAAGTTCTATCGTTAACAAGCTAGTTCCAAATTTGTTAGATAAAAGAAATTACGTCATGCATTACAAAAATCTAAAGCAAGCAGTAGATGCTGGACTAATTCTGAGAAAAGTCCATCGCGTGTTAAAGTTTAATCAGTCGCGGTGGATGGCAGATTATATTGACTTAAATACGAAACGTCGTGCCTTAGCTAAAACCGAATTTGAGAAAAACTTTTTCAAGTTAATGAACAACTCAGTGTTTGGTAAGACTATGGAAAATATACGCCGGAGAGTTTCGATTGAGATCGTTAATGATATCAATCGCAGAAATAAATTAGTTAGCGACGATGGCTTTGTTAGTATGAAAATATTTAATGAAAATCTTGCCGCAATACAACGACGAAAGACAAATTTAAAGTTAAATAAGCCAATCTATGTTGGTGCCGCTGTACTTGATATATCAAAGTGGCTGATGTACGATTTTCATTATAATTTTACCAAAAAAATGTGGCCAGATTCGGAGTTGCTATTTACTGATACTGACTCGTTAGTATATAATATAAACTGTGAAAATGTCTATCAGGATATTTACGATAATAAAGATTTGTTCGATTTATCAGATTATCCAACTTGTAGTGAATTTCATGATAATTCTAACAAGAAAGTTATTTGAAAAATGAAAGATGAGTTTATGTTTGTACCTGTGAGAGAGTTTGTTGGACTAAGAAGCAAAATGTATGTTGTCATATTAGATGACAATAAACTGACCAAGAAAGCTAAAGGTATCCCTCACGGATATGTGAAAAAGATGATGCATTTTGATGATTTCAAAGCTGCTCTTAACAATAGCGTCAGTTTTATTAAAACCAATGTAATTAGGACTAATTATCATAAGCTTGAAACAAATACAATTATAAAACGTGGACTAAGTAATTTCGATGATAAAAGATATTGCAAAGACGGACTTAATACTCTCGCACTTGGACATTATTTAAGTAATATTGTCTAAGCATCAGAAATAATGTTTGAAAATTTAACATTAGCCGATGGAGTTGATAGCAAATTAAAAAAAATAATGGTAAATAACCAACAGTTATCATTTGAACTTAATGATGAAATTTCAGGTATTTGTTTTAGTAAATTTGATAGAATAAAACTTTCTCTTATTAGAACAGACGATAGCAAGTATTTTCCGTATCTCGAAAATCTGCGAGACGAGCTTGCACAAAAATATGAAAATTTACACGATCCAATAAGCCAAGGTCAGTACACAAAAATTAATATCGACCTGGACAGGTCAAAAGTTTTTGCAAAAGGTAGCAAATATCTTCTAAACAAATTAGCAATGAAAGAGCTATTCGAAAGTCGCCGTAAGGTATCTGGCAGAATTAAGTTTCTGTTATATAATTACGAAAACGTGTTATACTTAATAGCGAATGTGGACATACTTTCCATAGGATTAGAAATATAGTTTTTAAAAAAGGGAGATAATAACGCTAAGGTTTAGTTTAAAATCATTCGCGAGTTGTCGAACATAAAATATATACTTGAGTGAAATGTAAATATGACAGCATTTTTAAGACTTACAAATTCTGGTGCAGTTCTGTATTTGTTAAAATAACTAGAAATTTCCTTTACGTAAATAATAATACTGTAGATTTTCTCCCTAAGGCCAACCGTATATGACTTAATAAAATGCCAACATTACCAGATCCGGTTATATGTATCATGCGAGGGCACATTTTAGTCTGTGCAGTTTTGTTGTTAGTTAATTAGTGAAACAAACAAGAAAATCTATGATCTGCATAATGCTATTACATATTTTTTGTCTGTAGTTTACTTCCACTTGAAAGAACGCATATGCAGATACGAATTATTTGATTTCTTCTATGCAGTTCGCTCCAAACTGACAAAATAATAATACTGTTTTCTTTGTTTACATAACATCCACTTACAGGTTTCACAGAGTGCATAACAGGCAATCAATATTTTATTGCTAGTGACTGGCTGCAGTTATTAGGTCTGTTATTGATTATTCCATGGTAACGGCGAACAGAGAATTATGTTGCCTATATGTTAAGAAATCGGCTATACAGTATTATTCGTGTTATGCAGAATTATATATTTCTATATTTTTTGGAAATTGGAAAAATAAAATGTGGTTTTTGTTAAGAAAATCGAACACTGTAGTTTTTAGGACTACTGTGCTTTTGGTAACCATATGATAACTATTTTATCTTAAACACGTAAATGCGTCCGATAGCTCAATTGATAACGTGCTGAAACTCTCATCCTGGGGGTCGTGGTTCGAAACCTGAGAAAGACATATGTCTGCGGGAGGCGATTTTAGACCAAGATTTATAATCTATTGGGGGCTCCAGCCCCCCCGTCTTCAGAGTACACCAATCCACTACGTCAACACGTGGTGGATTCACTTTTGTGAATCACCCATTGGTTGATCATTGGGGGTTGGTGTGCTGTCGTGAAGACGGCATTTCATCATCATCATCATCATATCATCATCATATCATCTCATCAAAAATATACAGCGGGGGGTGATATGAGGTCGTGACCTTGTGACTTCACTAAAGGGGTACCCCACACAAGGGCCATTCCAAAAGACACAATCGCAAAACTAAAAATAAACCTAATGAGATTCCAGGTCACAAAGACCAATCAACCTTTGAGTTCCTAGAGTTTCGGTTACGGATATCTAAGAATTCTTGTAAGGCAATAAACAGAATCTGATTGGTCACTAAAATAAGACCTACACGTACGGACAGCTCTCTGAGCCTCTAAAGTTTCGGTTACGGATATTTAGGGGTTCACTTGGGGGTAAATGTCTAAACAAAGATTCGGAACCTCATTAGGTTTATCTGATATAACTATGGAATGGTAGACCGAATGTCACCCCGCGCTGTATATTTTTCCTGAGAAATATCGTTATCAAATAATATATCAACCATGTTATCGATAAATGTCATCACATCATCTGCCCAGCCGGCAATTCTCATATCATTCTCAGTCGCGAATAACCATACCGACCCATATTTCGGCGATATATGATAGCCTACATTTTTAATACAATCGCTTATTATATTAGATTTTATACCAGTATATGCTGACGCTGCTTTGATCGAATTAAATCTTTTACAAAATCTATTTGTTAGATCAAATCCAACGTGTCTTATTGAATAACAGAAGGACATTATATATATTTCATTTGTTTAATATAACATTTTGACTAATAAGTACATAGTAGTAACGAGGAATGATGTATCCTAGCTCAGAGACACCTCGGCCCCAAAGCGTTGTATGTTAACATTTTTGTCAGAAAATGTGTTAACATTTTGAGCAAAAAGGACTGCTGACAAAAATGTTAACATACAACGTTTTGGGGGGCCGGGGGGTCTCTGAGAGAGGATCATCAATTCCTCATTACTACTATACATACGTCTAAGCCATTTTGAGTTAGAAGTAAATCCATGTTAGTAGATAGACGCTGCCTTGTTCCGATTGTCATACATTTCGTTTTAGAGATATTAATATGCATATGATGACACCAAACTGATATATTGTTGAGGTCGATTTGAAGTTTATTTTTAATGGCGTCTCGAGATTTACCAGATAAATGCAACGTATAGTCGTCAGCGAGAAGATCTGTGTTAGAGTGCGGTGGATATAAGGCTAAGTCATATATAAATAGTAGAAGAAGAAGAGGCCCTAATATAGATCCTTGAGGAACACCACTAAAGATATGACTTGGTTCGGAAGTATATTTACCCGTGCAAACAACCTGGTGTCTGTTACTCAGATACGACATGAACCAAGCAACTGAGTTTGGAGAAAACTTGTAGGCTGAATGTTTTTTTAATGAGCACCAAATGGTCAACCAGAAAGAATGTTTTTTTTTTTTTTTTTTTTTTAAAAATCAATGAATCATTGCGCCAATAAGTTCGCCTGATGTTATTGCTAGTAACCATTGGTCTATAAGTTTTGTCAATGCAGTTTGACATGAATAATTCTGTCGGAAACCGGATTTTGATTTATGGAGGAGTTGGTACTTGTCGAGATATCTGAAAATATGTTTGCTGACATGTTTCCCAATAATTTTTGAAAGTACAGATAGAACAGATAAGGGTCGATAGTTAGATGGGTCATTCTTTTCATTTCCCTTTTAAATTGCGAATACCTTTGCTAACTTCAATGACTCCCGGAATTTACCGGAAGTGATACAACCGTTAATTATTTCTTTCAACGACTCTGAGATTGATAAAGTCCACATTTTCAGAGTTTTGGGGTGAATTCCATCTAGACCAGCTGATCTGTTTGTGTCAAGTTTATTGAGGATATCAAAAGTGTCATTTATTGTTATTAAGTGAATGTTGAAACTAACATTATCGCTTAACCTTTCATTCACGAATTTAGTAAGTTTGTCTAACCTAGGCTCTGTAAGATCAGACCTGTCACGGGTTTTGGATATATTAGTAAAAAGAGGTTCAGTTGGTTTGAAAAATATCGAGCTCATCAGTATAATCAGTGCCATCCACTATAATTTCACGTGGAGCAAGAGGTGCAGGTTTCGTTGAAGTTAGATTTCTCAAATGATTCCAGGTGGGTCTGTTCTCGGAGTTTGAGGTGATGGCTTCTTTGAAAAAGGAGCGCTTGCGTTTTCAATGAGTGATTTGACTTTGTTCCGCCACAAACGATAGTTTGTAAAGTCTTTATATTTATGATATTAGTTTCGTTTCCGTTGTGCCTCTGCGATTTCATTGCTGTACCATTCTGGTTGTTTTGATTGTTTAGTTACATTTTATGCGTATGGGGGCGTGTTTATTTAGGATAGCAAGAAAGCAGTGGTTCCAGATAGACAAGTCATAATCTGGGTCTATGTTAGTTAAAGTTACTGAGTTAATGTTTTGTGATAGTTCGGTGAGAAATTCATTTTCAGCAAATATCTGTTCGATCTGCCAAGGTGTAAATACCGTTAATATATCGCAACCTTGGCTAACGATATGTGACAGCTGCTGCGTGCCACAGAAAAACATGCATGGTCTACTTATTAAACAAATCACATCATAAACACATACTTAGTAGAAATGAAAATTAGTAGAATGATAAATAAATAATGCAGATGTTGCTGGTTTACATGTGGTATGCGACAGAACACATAACATCTGAAATCTGTGTGAAATATAAAACCTTTCCATCTTCCCAGGAGCTACACGGTGCATAGCATGATTTTTATTATGCATCGAATGAGTGACGTTGCGCTGGATGTTGATGATGATGGTGTTGAAATTGGTCGTGAGCAAGACGAATTGGGTAATTTTAAGTTCGTTTTGAGACACAGACATGACAATTCACTGAGCTACAGACGCGGATAACATTGATAATGCTTTGCTCAATGAACTATACAAACTAATGGTAGGACCATGAAAGGTATAGTTGTCTTCACAATGAGTATTTTGAAACCTGTGAAGCAATGGTTCCGCATTGTAGTGGTTATCACTCACGCCTCACACGCGAGAAGTCCTGGGATCGACCCCCAGCGGAACCATAACATTTTGCCATACCATTTTTGAAGCGTTTGTATTGATTAGCAAATTGTTTAATTCGGTTGAAATTTAGGGTCGTTGACTTTAGGATGCCAATAGCTTATATAATGAATGTTTGAGAGTGTTTCGAGACCAAGCTAAAATCCTTATTAGATCATAACTTTGCAAAGGAATTCCCTTCACAAGAGTTTTGAAACGATCACTTATTATGTCACTGACTGAAATAGGAGATTT
Organism: Megalonaias nervosa; assembly: GCA_016617855.1. NCBI lineage: Eukaryota > Metazoa > Mollusca > Bivalvia > Unionida > Unionidae > Megalonaias > Megalonaias nervosa. The sequence goes on from JAECUM010008934.1 coordinate 68,690, forward strand.
ACTTAGCTTTAAGAAATGGAGAAATAGTGTAACTACTCTTGCGAGAAAGCCCAAACGGGAATATTTTACAAGAACCATTGAAAAGAGTATCAAAAGATATCGGGATCTTAAGCATACGTACATGTGAAATTGCAAGAATTGTTGTCAGTTATAACGAGTTTACCGATTAGGATGAGATTGCAGATGCTCTGAAAGGTTCGAGGATTTCACTTTGATCCTGGTAAACCTCTTGATCATAACTATCCAGAAAAGGATTTTAATGATAAAATGATATCTGATCTTGTTGTAGAGAAATTGCATGGCGGTTATTCCTTATTTAGTTCTCATGACATAGTTGTCAACAAAATCCTGAATGACCTGATTGGATTGATGATATCGAAATCTCCTGGTCATGATTATATAAGTCTTAACATTTTCTGTTCCCATCATGGCATTACCTCTTACACATACAACTACCTGCAAGCTAATGCACTGGTGTTTTTCTTGATGTTCCGAAAGTAGCCAGGGTTAAGCCCCTCTACAAAGCAAGTCCATTTTCTAATCCCGACAGCAACAAATATTTTTTATTCTCCTCGATTTCAAAATTCTTTGAGAAAGAAGTTTAGAAGCAGCCATTGAATTATAGAACAGCACTGAATTTATATTTGATTTTCAATTGGGTTTTAGGATTCTTTGCTCCTGTATTACTGTGCTGACTAGATTGGCTGAAAGATCAGAATTGTTGACCTCAAGAAAGCTCTTGATGTTGTTAATGATAGCCTAATCCTATATACATTGAGACCTTATAAATGTGACGAAGTGCAGATGCTGTATTCTGAATGGCCACCTAAAACGCTTTGATTGTTTAGAGGCCAAGAAGAGTCATTTTGGAAACACCTTGCATTTGCTTTTAGCTGAAATAAACTAAAGTCGTATCCAGTCTATAGTCTTATGTATACATTGTTACGAACAAGAACGAAAGTGTGTGGATAACACCACGGTGTGAATCATGCCTTTCTGCTTCGATGATAGATATATCATTTAATTAGAACCCCATTCACGCAAGAGGTAGACAATTAACATCAATACTACTTCTTTACATGCAGAGAGAGAGAGAGAGAGAGAGAGAGAGAGAGATAGGCCTGTGTTTATGTGATACGTAATGTTGGTCCTGCAGTTATGGAAGTGTCTATGTTTTCAGACAGGACTGAGGTGTTATGACAGCCGCATCTTCTCTAGGCAAGGTTCCTATATGTTAACCCTATCTACACATTGGTGGATCGATCAGATATTGCAGAACTTCGGGACAGTCAATTTTGTTGCATGCGGAAGCAAGCCACCTCAACTAATCAAAATAAGCTTCTCCAAAAATTTGAACACTGTTCGTGCGTGATCGAATGGGGAGCACACAGCTGGAATAGATTCATAAATAAGCAATATTCCACTGGCGGTGCGTCTTTGTACAAATATAGACTTTCCCTCAAATACATATGTAATGGCTTCTCTCTGGTACAGTGTCGATGCTAAATTGACAAAGTATCCTTCTGAAGTCAATTGCCTGTACCATCTTCGGCCCATGTACAAAGCACCGCTGTTACACGCTATTGGTTAGTTGGCATTACATATTAAGCGAGGCAACTATGAAATCGAAAAGATGTCGCTTGGACAAGGTGCTGAAATATCTGATCGATCTGCTTAACTGTAAATACCGTTAATATATCGGAACCTTGGCTAACGAAGATGTGACAGGCGTTGCGTGACACAGAAAGACATGCATGTTGTACTTATTAAACAAATTGCATCATAAACACATATTTAGTAGAAATGAAAAATAATAGAATGATAAATAAATAATGCAGATGTTGCTGGTTTACACGATGTATTCCACTACTTTTAGCACGTATCGAATGAGTGGCGTTGCGCTAGATGTTGATGATGATGGTGTTTGAAATTGTTCGTGAGCAAGACGAATTGGGTAATTTTAAGTTTGTTTTGAGACACAGACATGAAAATTCACTGAGCTATAGACGCGGATAACATTGCTGATGCTTTGCTCAATGAACTATGCAAGTTAATGGTAGGACCATGAAAGGTATAGTTGTCTTCACAAAGAGTATTTTGAAACCTGTGAACCAATGGTTCCGTAGTGTAGTGGTTATTACTCACGCCTCACACGCGAGAGGTCCTGGGATCGACCCCCCAGCGGAACCATGACATTTTGCCATACCGTTTTTTTTTTTTTTAAGCGTTTTTATTGATTCGGTTGAAATTTAGGGTCGTTGACTTTAGGATGACAACAGCTTATATAATGTATGTTTGAGAGTGTTTCGAGACCAAGCTAAAATCCTTATTAAACCATATAATTACAAGGGGATTCCCTTCACAAGAGTTTTGAAACGATCACTTATTATGTCACTGACTGAAATAGGAGATTTACTTAGCTTTAAGAAATGGAGAAATAGTGTAACGGGAATATTTTACAAGCACCATTGAAAATAGTATCTAAAGATATCGAAATCTTAATTATATATACATGGGAAATTTCAAGAATTGTTGTCTGAGTTTCCTGATTTGGATGAGATTGCACATGCTTTTAAATATGTTATAAAACGGTTCTTAAAATTCTGGAAATTGAACCTGGGAATTTTCTGAAGTCTGAAATATAAGGGTGAGTTCATCACCCGAGATGATGACCATTTTTGGAAGCGAGTTGCTATTCTTCGCGGCCCAGAATCGCATATAAGGAGCCACCTGAAGCTGTGCGGAATTAGTTCCGTCAGAGTTCATAATAAAGAATTCGCCTTTCCTCACAGGCAAACAAACTATGTATTATATTTTAAAGATTTTCTTTCATGATGGCACTGCAAAAATTTGTCTCTTTGGAGACAGTAAGATACACTTAGTTTGGAACCGATTGGATTCAAGTCTCCTAGGAAACTTGATGCAGTTTTGTATTCTTTTTATTTCATAATATGAAGAAATATATTGTATAATGGATTGTTTAAACTTTATTAAGAATTTATATGTATCTGTGATGGTAGTAGTGACTTTTATCAAAAGATTTTCGGTACCAAGTTAAGGCTCAGTAATAATTGATTTAGAAATCATTAAAATGATAGAAGATAATATTTTTATGTTAGGTCAAACATTAGGCAAAATATGTATCTACTAATATTGTTGTATTAGTCTGAAATGTTGAATTTGTAAGAAGTTTCGCTGTCGTTAATTTATTCGATATTTAATTATTTCCATTATCTTGTAAAAGACAGAAATTCCAAAATTGTATGAGGTTTGTTAGCTTGAAGAAATATAATTGTTTTATATGTAATTTTTTATATCTAAAATGTAACAATTCATGTATATGCATTTCGATATGTGGAATGTAATTTTCTCTCTCAAGTATTCTATGATTTCAATAAAGTAGCTTCGTCAGACTTCATAATAATGAGTTCGCTTTTAGTTACAGTTCGAACCTGTACCTCTCCGCACCCAGGAATGTGAAATAGCAGTCCTCGCCAGAAGTGACACCTCCGTAAAGGAGGCTTGAACTCAGTTCATTTTCTATCGATCTAAGAGAGTCCACCATAACTTTACCTTAAATTGTCATTACATAATAATGTAGTGAAACTACCAGTCAAATTCCCTTCATAACAAGCAGTGGGGAAAATCTTTTCATAAAACAAGCGTTAGCCAAACCACTTTGTTGATTTATGCATATTATGATGCGACTCAAACACCGCATGCGTATTTACACATCGGTTAAAAACCCACCACTTCCGATTATATTAAAGGTGTTAAAAAGGAGATCCTGTCTTTTACACATCCTCTTTGGAATTTGTTTAAAAACATCCTGCACTTTTTTTTTCCCCAAAAATATTCATCATGACTCCTTTCAATTGTATCCTTCTGCCAAATTGATTCGTGCACTGTATGATATCAGAAACGAAAATAATACGCAAGTCCCTGCATATTTGTTAGAATCCAGTCTGAAAGAAGTATTGCTATAGTTTACTTTAACTAGACGATTGACTGTAAAAATAATAGAGCATTTATGGAACAACGCTTTAGAAAACAATGTAAACGGTTGGCAGAAGAAGGGGAAGGTTAAGTCCAGAAAGAAATACAGGAAAATTTGAAGACGAATAAGGAAACTATCAATATTCTTGTTTGGTCAGTCAAGCTATGCTGAAGGTAGACCTGCGGTTAATACAGCAGCAAGGGTCCCACGGGAGGCTATTATGAGGGTTTTGAGTTGGGAAACTTTGGAGCGGCGCGATCTCAGATCCTCCTTTGAATGCCCTTGGAGATTCATCGATTTGCACACGCGCATGCAGGGGAATAGCAGCGGGGATAAAGTCATGGGCTATTAAAGGGGTTAACCCTGATCATCAAGCGAACTCTCAAACCTTTACTTTACTACCACTGGCTGTCACTGTCGCGTGCGAACAGTAGAAGTGGAACTCTAATGCACTTTTCAACGGATTTAGAGACATCTTTTTAACACAGAAGCATTTGTGCTACGTAGACGGTTGTACTACTATTTTCTCCACTACAGTTTGCCATTTATATTTCTTTAGTACTTTCCATCCAACTAATAATTGTAGACATGTAATCCCTTTGAAATGACAGTGCTGCTAACTTATAAATTGACTATATCTGTGTGACGTTTTGGTTTCAGATATCAAAACCGTTGTAAGCCACCGCATCCAATCAAAATCAGCTTCACCCAAATTTCAACACTGTTCCTACGTGATCGAGGGGGTAGCACACAGCTGTAATACACTCATAAATAAGCGATTTCCACTGCCGTTCCGTCTTTGTACAACTACAGCTTTTTCCTCAAATACACCTGTAATGGCTTCTCTCTGGTATGCTGTCGATACTAAAACCTGACAAAGTATTCTTCTGAAGTCAATTGCCTCTACCATTTTTGGCCCATGTTAAGCACCGCTGTTACACTCTATTGCTTAGTTGGCATTACACACTAAGTGACGCAACTATGAAATCCAACAGATGTCGCCGGGACAAGGTACTAATAATAATAATAATAATAATAATAATAATAATAATAAACTTTCTTAAACGAGGATATCACATTTGGTCATGACTGACCCATCTGCCATGTGGTCCTTAGTTTTTGTAATTGGCTATGTTAATGAAAAAAATACAAGACAGTGCACATAATCAGGTATCGTCGCACACTCACTCATACATATTTAACATGAATGACAATGTGTGACTATACTGGGAAACATATACACATATGAACAATATTCTATGCACAGGTACATACATTTCAGCATAAGTCATACGTATTATATATATCGAATAAGATCTGGACATATTATTTATGGAGATAATGATAAAGTTTTCCATTCAGAGCCTTGAATATGTCATTGCAGCTGGTCAAGAAAGAATTTCTTTAATGACATTTTAAAAGAAGCAAGGGAATTTGGATTACGTATCCTCAGTGGTAAGGAATTCCATACAGTAGGCGCTGATACAGTAAATGAGCTTTTGTAATGAGTGGTTTTCGACCACGGAATCTGGAGATCGTTGTTAGCCGTCGATCGGAGATTACGCTCAGTGTTTGATGATCTTAGATCAGCTAGGTTAGATATATAATCTGGAGAAAGACAGTTTAAATACTTATATGTCATAATTCCTTTAAAATAAAGAATACGTTTTGTATAGGTAGCCGTTGCAGACGTGAAAACAAAACATTCGAGGGAGTCCTAACAGGAAGTTTCATTATGTTAGGGCTGCCCTTTTCTGGAGTTTATCAGTTCTGGACAGATTATAATTGGATGTGTTTCCCCATCTGCTACAGCCATAATCTATCAGTGGTAGTATATAATCCGAAAAATAAAGTTGAAGTGATTGGGGAGCCAGAAATTTCGAAAGCAATTTTAACAGAGTTATTCTTTTGACTACCATTGCACATAGGTGATCGATATGTGCATTCCAGATGAGATGTTGATCAATGTAGATACCAAGAAGTTTTTGATTTTTTTGACAATACATACGTCTAAGCCATTTTGAGTTAGAAGTAAATCCATGTTAGTAGATAGACGCTGCCTTGTTCCGATTGTCATACATTTCGTTTTAGAGATATTAATATGCATATGATGACACCAAACTGATATATTGTTGAGGTCGATTTGAAGTTTATTTTTAATGGCGTCTCGAGATTTACCAGATAAATGCAACGTATAGTCGTCAGCGAGAAGATCTGTGTTAGAGTGCGGTGGATATAAGGCTAAGTCATCGATAAATAGTAGAAGAAGAAGAGGCCCTAATATAGATCCTTGAGGAACACCACTAAAGATATGACTTGGTTCGGAAGTATATTTACCCGTGCAAACAACCTGGTGTCTGTTACTCAGATACGACATGAACCAAGCAACTGAGTTTGGAGAAAACTTGTAGGCTGAATGTTTTTTTAATGAGCACCAAATGGTCAACCAGAAAGAATGTTTTTTTTTTTTTTTTTTTTTTAAAAATCAATGAATCATTGCGCCAATAAGTTCGCCTGATGTTATTGCTAGTAACCATTGGTCTATAAGTTTTGTCAATGCAGTTTGACATGAATAATTCTGTCGGAAACCGGATTTTGATTTATGGAGGAGTTGGTACTTGTCGAGATATCTGAAAATATGTTTGCTGACATGTTTCCCAATAATTTTTGAAAGTACAGATAGAACAGATAAGGGTCGATAGTTAGATGGGTCATTCTTTTCATTTCCCTTTTAAATTGCGAATACCTTTGCTAACTTCAATGACTCCGGGAATTTACCGGAAGTGATACAACCGTTAATTATTTCTTTCAACGACTCTGAGATTGATAAAGTCCACATTTTCAGAGTTTTGGGGTGAATTCCATCTAGACCAGCTGATCTGTTTGTGTCAAGTTTATTGAGGATATCAAAAGTGTCATTTATTGTTATTAAGTGAATGTTGAAACTAACATTATCGCTTACCCTTTCATTCACGAATTTAGTAAGTTTGTCTAACCTAGGCTCTGTAAGATCAGACCTGTCAAGGGTTTTGGATATATTAGTAAAAAGAGGTTCAGTTGGTTTGAAAAATATCGAGCTCATCAGTATAACCAGTGCCATCCACTATAATTTCACGTGGAGCAAGAGGTGCAGGTTTCGTTGAAGTTAGATTTCTCAAATGATTCCAGGTGGGTCTGTTATCGGAGTTTGAGGTGATGGCTTCTTTGAAAAAGGAGCGCTTGCGTTTTCAATGAGTGATTTGACTTTGTTCCGCCACAAACGATAGTTTGTAAAGTCTTTATATTTATGATATTAGTTTCGTTTCCGTTGTGCCTCTGCGATTTCATTGCTGTACCATTCTGGTTGTTTTGATTGTTTAATTACTTTTTATGCGTATGGGGGCGTGTTTATTTAGGATAGCAAGAAAGCAGTGGTTCCAGATAGACAAGTCATAATCTGGGTCTATGTTAGTTAAAGTTACTGAGTTAATGTTTTGTGATAGTTCGGTGAGAAATTCATTTTCAGCAAATATCTGTTCGATCTGCCAAGGTGTAAATACCGTTAATATATCGCAACCTTGGCTAACGATATGTGACAGCTGCTGCATGCCACAGAAAAACATGCATGGTCTACTTATTAAACAAATCACATCATAAACACATACTTGGTAGAAATGAAAAATAATAGAAAGATAAATAAATTTGTAGATGTTGCTGGTTTACATGTGGCATGCGACAGAGCGCATAACATATGAATTCTGTGTCAAATAGAAACCTCTCCATCTTCCCAGGACCAACACGGTGCATACCACTGTTTTTAGCATGTATGGAATGAGTGACGTTGCGCTGGATGTTGATGATGGTGGTGTTTGATATTGTTCCTGAGCTAAACGAATTGGGTAATTTTAAGTTCGTTTTGAGACGCAGACATTACAATTCATTGGGCTACAGACCCGGATCATATTGATGATGCTTTGCTCAATGCACTATAAAAGTAATGGTAGGACCATGAAAGGTACAGTTGTCTTTAGAAAGAGTATTGTGAAACCTGTGAAGCAATGGTTCCGTAGTGTAGTGGTTATCACTCACGCCTCACACGCGAGAGGTCCTGTGATCGATCCCCATCTGAATCATAACATTTTGCCATACCATTTTTTGAAGCGTTTTTATTGATTACCAAACTATTTAATTCGGTTCAAATTTAGGGTCGTTGACTTTATGTTGCCAATAGCTTATATAATGAATGTTTTAGTGTGTTTCGAGACCAGGGTAAAATCTTCATTTGACCATAGTATTGCAAGTGACTTCCCTTCACAGGAATTATGGAACTATCACTTATTATGTCACTGACTGAAATAGGAGATTTACTTAGCTTTAAGAATTGGAAAAATAATGTAACTACTCTTGCGAGAAACTCTAGACGGGAATATTTTACAAGCACCATTGAAAAGTGCATCAAAAGATATCGCGTTCTTAAACATATATATATACATGTGAAATTGGAAGTATTGTTTTAATTTGATGAGATTGCAGATGCCTGTAAAGATTCGACGATTTCACCTTGATGCTGGGAAACATGTTGATCATAGCTATCCGAGAAAAAGATTTTAATGATAAAATGATATCTGATCTTGTTGTAAACAAATTGCATGGTGGTTCAATCTGATTAAAATCAGATCTCGGCTGTTATACATGAAGATCTGACAGCGACCGCTGGGGTTATGTTCTTTTAACTTGTGTTATTACCATAATCCCTAATTTTATCAACCTATCAGATGAAGTCTAATATCTTCGGGTTTGGAGACTGAGTACTGAAATGAAGAGCATGAATTTGTACCAAACGATGTGATTCACATTCATATTTTTAAAAGCTGCATTTTAGGTCACCAGAACATGACCATTAGGCGATCGTCGGCAGATTTTCGCGTAGGACAGCGGAGATCTGAGGTTAATTAGATTGTATGGCGGTTATTTCTTGTTTAGTGTTCATGACATAATTGTCAATAAAATCCTGAATGACCTGATTGGATTGACGATATCAAAATCTCCTGGTCATGATTATATAAGTCTTAAAAAAATTTCCTGTTCCCATCATCGCATCATCTCTTACACATATAATTAACTGGAAATTATGCACTGGTGTTTTTCTTGATGTTCCGAAAGTAGCCAGGGTTAAGCCCCTTTACAAGTCCATTGTATGATCCTGACAACAACAAACTAAGATGAGAAAGAAGTTTAGAAGCAGCCATGGAATTACTGAACAGCACTGAATCTTATATTTGATTTTCAATTGGGTTTTAGGAGTCGTTACTCCTGTATTACTGCCCTGACTAGATTAGCTGAAAGATCAGAAATATTGACCTCAAGAAAGCTCTTGATGTTGTTAATGATAACATAATCCTACATTGATTGAGATCTTTAAAATGTGATGATATGCAGATGCTGTGTTCCGAATGGCGGCCTTAAACGCTTTGATTGTTTAGAGGCCAAGAAGAGTCATTTTGGTAACACCTTGCATTTACTTTTAGTTGAAATAAACTAAAGTCCTTCCAGTCTATAATCTTATGAATACGTTGTTACACACAAGAACGAAAGCGTGTCAAAAACACATAGTGTGAATCATACCCTTCTGTTTCGATGATAGATATATCATTCAATTAGAACCCCATCCACGCAAGAGGTAGACTATTAACATCAATACTACTTCTTTACATGCACACACACAGAGAGAGAGAGAGAGAGAGAGAGAGAGGTCTATGTTTATGAGATACGTAATGTTAGTCCTGCAGTTATGGAAAGTCTATTTTTCAGACATGACTAAGTGGTTATGACAGCCACATCTTCGCTAGGCAAGGTTCCGATATCTTAACCTTATCAACACATTGGTTGATCGATCAGATATTGCAGAACTTTGGGTAATTGAATTTTCTTGGATACGGCGGCAAGCCACCGGATCCAATCAAAATCAGATTGTCCAGAATTTGAACACTGTTCCTACACGATCGAGCGAGGAGCACACAGCTGGAATAGACTCATAAATAAGCAATATTCCACTTCGGGTCCGTTTTTGTACAAATACAGCCTTTCCCTGAAATACGTATGTAATGGCTTCTGTCTGGTACAATGGCGATGTAAAAGTGACAAAGTATCCTTTGAAGTGAATTGCCTAAAAGAGGAAACCATGAAATCCGAAAAATGTCGCTAATACAAGCCACTGGAATACATGATAGATCTGCCTAGGTGTAAATACCGTTAAGATATGGGAACCTTGGCTAACGAAATGTGACAGCCTTTGCGTGCCATAGAAAGACATGCATGGTCTACTTATTAAACAATTCGCACCATAAACACATATTTAATGTGGTAATATACTGTATTAACATTCTGTTGCTTCAAAAGATCTGATAGTTACAGGTCACCTGAGGTCAGCTCCAGACCCTCACTCAGTTGTAACCCTATATGCCTTATGATAACATTAGAGAGAGAAACTAATGTGCGTGTGTTTTCTCTGTTTTAGTCAGTTGTAATCTAGCCATTAAAGTAGTTATACCAAACCATATTTTGTGTTATTTAGCAAGGCTTAACATGGTGTCAGATGTGAAACATTTGGAATAAGTTGGATATATACCATTAAGAAGTATATCTCCATAAGAATACTGTAATTTTGATGCACAAGTTTAATTGTTATTTGTGACATCATGTAAAAACTCAATCAGCCACCTGAAATGGACTTTAATTCCCACTATCTAGCAGAAACTTGGAGGAGGTGGAAGCACACTATGCTGTTTTACTTAGATGTTGCTCTTGCAGATAAAGAATACAAAAAATAATTCAGTGCTTTCCTATATATTATTGGTCATGATGGTAGAGACATTTAGAACACATTTATATTTGAGGCCAATGAAGCTGAAAAAATTGCTCCACATTTCAAGAAGTTTCAGGACTGTTGCAGTCCGAAGCGGAACATTACAGTAGAGAGGCACAGATTCAATACAAGAATCCAACAAAATAATGGAACCATTGACCAATCTGTAACTGAACTTAAATTGATTGCAAAGAATTGCAAATTTGAAAATCTACAGGATGAAATGATTAGAGATAGAATTGTTGTGGGACTAATTCTGAAAAAGTAAAAGAAATACTTTGACGAGAAGATCAATTGACATTACAAAAAGCACTGGCTTACTTTTACGAGAAGATCAACTGACATTACAAAAAGCACTGGCTATCTGCAGAGCAGACGAACAATCCAAAAGTATGCAAAATGAAGCAGCTGCATCAGACCTTCATGGTGTGAAAATGAAGAAAAA